>JAJTVF010005406.1:0-15888 GCA_022433065.1 Begonia loranthoides
TCTTCACAATAGTGATGCATTCTATACGAAGAAAACAAGTATTCATAGATTAATATTTCCAAGCTTCACATAATATTCCCATCCCAAATTTTCGAAGGACATAAAATCAATTTTTCCATTGAAGATGCACATTATTGCACGTTTCCTTTTTCAATAGAAGGAAACAACCTATGAAATTGAAACAGGAACAGCACGGCTGAGAAGGGTAAGAGCTTTCTTGATTCTTTCTACTGCTGCCTGAAGAGTGGCGAGAGATGCAGCATAAGATATGCGAATGCAGCTGTCATCACCAAAAGCATCCCCCGGAACTAATGCAACCTGTAAACCATCCAATTTCGTCGATTTAACACTGTCTTTCGGGTTTCACACAAATCATAGTAATAATAAGTCAAATTTTACAATCCATACCTGGCCCTTATCAAGCAGATATCGGCAAAGGGCCTCGGAATTTTCGATTACACCAAATCCTTCAGCTTTTGCTCCATAGTATGAGCTCACATCAATGAAGAGATAAAAAGCTCCCTGCAAAATTGGTCCAGACATTGGAAAGGTCAAAGAAAAACAAAGGACTGTTTCTCATGAGGAACAGGGAAATGAGTTCTCACCTGGGGTTCTGCAATCTTAACGCCCTCCAATTCTCCAAGGTTCTTGACAATGTAATCTCTTCTTTCTCTGAATGCTTTCACCATCGTGGAAACTGCTTCCCCTCCTGCATAGCCCAGTCCTAAAGCAGCAACTGCGGCTTTCTGCGGTATACTGCCGGCTCCTGAAGTTAACTGTACATTAAATACATCCAACATTAATGTTCTTCCTCCAGTTGCTGACAAGTTCATCATCTTTCTCTTGTATACTATCAATTATATGATAACAAACCAATATACAACAAAGATACATCTTTGGTTTGCTTTCTTCCGATTCACTTTCTCTCGGGGGTCCTCATCAGTCGACTTCTTCCATGCCTCATACATCTTTCTTTATTTTGGCACATTTGAATTCTAGTTATCAGAAAGAACAAAATTGTTTGCATCATAATGATTTAGTGACAGAATACATACTGTTATCTTATTACAGTCAAGATCACAAGCAATTCCACCAATTAGTTAAGATCACAAGCAATTCTACCAATTATCAGAAAGTAAGGATTTCTCAGTATGAGACTGATGCTGAAGGTAAGTCACTGATGTAATGAAGGGAGAATCAGACTGCAGAGTTGATAAATTGTCCTTACAAGAAGTTGAAATATACCTGACTCTGGATTTTTCCGCATGCCGTAACAAAATGTTTGGGACCGGCAAGATATCCAAGCCTCCAACCAGTCATTGCAAAGGCCTAATGAATCCAATATTTAGTCGTTATTCATTCCCGATACAAAGTCTATCAGCATTCTCAGGAATTAAATGAAGTGGCAGCAACCCAAGCCTTCAATCTAAACTGGTTTTGTGAAATAGGATACCTTCGAAAATCCATTAACTGTGAGAGTTCTTTCCCACATGCCAGGCAAAGACGCAAAGCTCGTGTGAGTTGCTGGTGCATAAATAATATGTTCGTATATTTCATCTGAAAGAACCTGAATGGAAATATGATAGAGAATTAAAGAAAAACAATTGAGTACATGATTAAGATAAAATGAGTCGTCTTTACCAGAAGCCTGGGATGTTTTGCAACAATTTGAGCTATTTCTTCAAGATGTTTCTTGGGGTAAACGGACCCTGTCGGATTTGATGGAGAGCAAAGAATCAATAGCCTTGACTTCTCATTAAGCTGGGATTCGAGAAGTTTTGGATCCGATAGAAAATTTTCAGAGATTGTTGTCGACAGAATCACAGGCTTTGCATCAGCCAGACGTGCCATTTCTGGGTAGCTCACCCAAAATGGAGCCGGAATTATAACCTGGAAACATGATATACTTGAATACTGTCAATATCAAATGTCCATGGACTTCATTAGTAAAAATACAGCAGTTAACTGGCAGAAACTTTAGATTTGGAGAGTAGTAATATGAAGTCCAAACCAATTAAAGTCTTTTTCACCACTATTTTACAGAAAATTTCATCAAATAAGCATCATAGCAGCAGCTTTTTCACCTCATCTCCAGGAGCACAAACTGCTAGAACTGCCTGAAGAATACTCTGCTTGGCTCCATTGCTAACTAAGACCTGATCTGGTGTATAGGAAATCCCGTTTTCCTCTAAACAGCCAAAGAAAAACCATCTTTAGAACAAAGAAGTGGCTTCAAACAAAACTATTTTGATATACATCAAGAACCGACCTTTTAGCTTATGACAAATTGCTTCACGGAGTTCCTTAGTCCCTGCATTCGGAGTGTAGCGAGTATAGCCTTCTCTAATTGCATTGATTCCAGCCTAAATTTCCATGAAAAAAGACCATCATTGATTGAAAAAAAAATAGAGATAAACCTTGAGAGAGAAGGTAATAGGTAATCTGGTACCTCGGCTATGGCGGCCGGAGTATCAAAATCAGGTTCTCCGGCAGCTAATCTTATAACGGGAACACCAGCTTGAACAAGAGCTGTAGCCTGGTCAGTTATGGCCACTGTCTTCGAAGGCTTAACGGAATTAACTCTGGGGCTCAGAGAGATGTCGAGTTCCATTTGAACGAAAGAACTCTGTTCTTGCACCGCTGCGTTTATTCTATGCGATTGCACTCTATTTGTAATATCCAAAGATCTAAAGAAAGGAATAACAATAAGAAATAGCGGCAATATTGCGTTAGCCGTAAATTGAAAGTTTATAAAAAAACAAAACTTTAGCATGCAATAGTGAAAATAAGGATGTAAAAAAGAAAAGGCTGTGTTTCGAGAAAGAACTTACTTGAGGGAAAGTCTGTCAAGCTGAGAGCGGAAGGATACGGATCCGAAAGTGGTACCTGAGGCAGAATCAATACCAAGAAATGGGCGTCGGAATCGGAGGCAAGAATAGGCAGGCGAGCTCTGCAAGGAATTAGCCATAGCAGTATGGAATTGGAAATGGGTGGATTCAAGTTGAATCAAAACAACAAAAATCTCAAAGATTTTGAAGAGACAGAGTCAGTACCAACAACCCCCTGTGAAATGGGAGAGGAGAGGGAAGGAAATTTAACGGGAGAGGAGAGGGAACGAACTTGGGTTGGTGGAAATTTGAGTTCTTTTTTCTCCTCCGGTGGCTTTGTCTAAACTAGTCCACTTCCATCTGAACCGTCCATTTAGTAGTGGGCCCTTCCAAATCTCTGTGAACGGACCTGATTATGAAATCTTTGGGAGGAACATGAGACTAGGTAGGCGGGTCAAAGTGAGAATATGACATTTTATTCTTGAAAGCATGATATGAAATGTTGAACCATGGCGAATGACAAGTTACAAGCAAAAGAGAGAGTGTAGGTAGATTGAAGAGTGGTTGTTGAAAGTTGCACAAGTTTGGAAGAAGAAGTAATTAAATCCTAGTTCAAGTTTGGTGAAGTCAACCACCTACTTCAAGCTTACCCACCAACCTTTTTCCAGACCAAACAAGTACTGAGCAGCAGCTTCAATGCTTCAAAATAGCAAAACATTTTGTGAAGTTCTGGGCTCAATGAAAGGTCCAGAAGAGAAGAAGAGATAATTAGATCAGTCACTACTGACCGTCCATTCTAACATTCATCTCAACCATAGCAACTTATCCGAATTGAACGTATCAGATTCTACGCAAAGGTCTTGGCTTTCTCTTGCAGTTCCTTCCTCCCCACTGGCTGCAGAAGAAGAGAGGATTGTGATAGCATAGCTTCGGCAGCGAGTGGGTGGGAGAAAATCAAAATGGCAGTCTCCTCCCTAATCCTCACAAACCCAAAACCCTACTCTCTAATATTCAAACCCACCTTCTCTTCCTCTCTCAAACCCATTATTTCGCTTTCTTCTTCTTCTTCTTCTTCTCGTATTCCTTCTTCGATTAAAAATAGTATATTAAGAATGGGTGCTGGGCTTTTGGCAGCTTCCCTTTTAGTTTCGTCACCAATGGATGCGGACGCCACTAGAATTGAGTATTATGCGACCGTGGGTGACCCTTTATGCGAGTTCAATTATGTTCCTTCTGGACTGGGATACTGTGATATAACAGTTGGGTCTGGTCTGAAAGCTCCTCGGGCTGAGCTAATCAATGTCAGTTCTCAACTAATATGAAACTCATTCTACTTATTTTATTAGCAAGCATTGCGTTCCTTTTTTTTCATATTTTTATCGCCACATCTTGACTCAAGAGCTCCACGTTGTGATGGGAAACCGAAAAAATTCTGGAATCTCCTTATTCTTGGCAATGGTACATCTGGCCGTTTGAAACAACATGCTAGAAATTTTGTCATATTTTGTCTATCCGATACCCAAAGTTAGTTTTTGATCAGGCTGCGACTCGGCTTAATATTGCTCTGAGACTGTAAATGCGTGTTTCATGCCATCAAGTATGACAAAGGGAATGCTGCTTGTTTTTCTTACAATTACCACAACTCATCTCATCCTATGCTTCATTGCAGATTCACTACACTGCAAGATTTGATGATGGCATAGTCTTTGACAGTAGTTATAAGCGAGGAAGACCTCTTACCATGCGAATTGGCGTTGGCAAGGTGCAATTTGATAATTGAATCCACTTTAACTTTATGATTGTGCCAATATGATTCGCTCAACGCTTAATGACTTGCATGGTTATGATAATGTCATCTAACTTTGAACTAGCATTATATGAGAAAACTTTCATCATCCATCTTTGCAATCAGGTTATTAAAGGGTTGGATCAAGGAATTTTTGGGGGTGATGGAGTTCCTCCAATGCAAGTAGGTATAGTTCTTGCCTTGAGACTTGATTTTTCATTATGTTTTGTACAGAAGAATTTGGACGTTGTGTACTTATTTTCAGGCGGGAAACGCAAGCTTCAGATTCCTCCACAATTAGCATATGGACCAGAACCCGCAGGATGTTTTTCAGGTTAGCTATGAGATCTTACCAGTATGTTTCAGCTGATGCTATGACTTATTATGATGACTACTAACTGGTTCTAACAAGAAGATGCTTGATTGTACAGGTGATTGCAATATACCCGGAAATGCAACTCTCGTCTACGATATAAATTTTGTCGAAATTTACTCGGGAAATAGAAAATAGATATATCTGCTCAGTTGACTCCATGTAAATGGAAAAAGCATATAGCCCAGTTCATCTATGCCACCGGACTTCAATAAAAAGGAATGCTAAATGTTAACTCTAACTGGTATGTGGATATAGTTATAGCTCATGATGTTCATTGTTCTCTTCATTTTACTAAAGAAACATTTATGGCTAACTTGAACACCTTAATCTGGGAAAAGTCAGTAATCAAAGATTTTATCATGTCCCTTGAGGTCCATAAAGTACTAGAAGTGGCTTGGATAGTTGGATTAGTGAAGGTTGATTAGGCTAAGCAATGAATGCTCCATTTTGATATGATTCTGGAAGGACTGCTTTTTAAAAGTGCTAGCTTCCTTCAGTGTCTGCCATTGTCTGCAAACCAATATAATTTGGGACGATGTGCTGAATAGAAGCTGGTGGTTTGTGCATCTGGTTTTTCCATGGAGTTTGTCCAAAACCAATATGAAGGTACAGTGTGCACATATGCTTTACGCCAGCTTTGGATCCTCGGAAGGGTGAGCAAGAGCGAAAAATGGAAAGGTTTAAAGGTAAAACAAACGTGATTCTCTCCTCACGTTAGAGTGGTTGAGTGCGAGAAACAAAAAGATGGCCTTTTTCTTACTTTTCTTTCTTTCTCGGAAACCCAACAGGATTGCGTGTTACTTTGAAGCCTCCTTCTCCATTTTCTGCAGTTTTTGACAAATTCGAAGCTTGGGATTGATATGTAAATCAGTAAAATGCAAAAGCTAAGCTACTAATCTTAGCAAGTTGAATTGAAAATCAGAGAAGTTTGTGTTTTTCTTCATCTCCTTGCCTCATTCGGCAGCATTCCCGACGTCACCAACAAATTACAAGCCAGCTTACATTCTATTTTCCACCATTTCCTAACAGAGTCGAGCAGACCCACCCAGCTGTGACGACGGAAAAGAAAAACATGGGTGATGGGTGATGGGCGGTGGACGTGGCTGATATGGGGAGTAGATCACATGATAGAGCAGGCATTTGGGTTGTCATCGCTAAAGATGGAGATGTAAGGGTCGTCGAATTTGGTGAGAGAAGGGTTCTGATCGACGTTCCGGACGAAACCAGGGGGAGCCTTCTTGTCGTAAGCCTGAGATACGAAGGGGTTAGACACCAAATTGTAAGGAACGTAAGGCCACATCTCCGCCCTTTTCCCCGTCGACTTGGCCTTCCTCAGCACCTTGCTTGCTTCAACGTATCCACTCACCGTCACTTTCTGCTGTTTCCTGTTTATCTCCACTGATTTCACTCCTGCCACAGAAGCCACACATCTGACATGTTCCGTCTATGATTCTAGTCTAGTGTGAGAGAAGAAACGTACCCGCAAGGGAGGAGAGAGCGTTCTTGACCTTGAGCTCACAGCCATCGCAGTCCATTCTCACCTTCAGCTCCACCGTTTCCACTTGTTTTATCTTCTTTTTCGTCGTGCATCCGCTGGTCATCAAGTCAGACAAATATCCCAGAGTTCGTCCAACGCCCATTTTCAGCTTCCCACAACGCCACTTTGGATTATTTGTAAAGAAGAAGCCAAAGTTTGTGGTGCAGAAGAAAACAGAAAGGAGGGAGGGGATGGAATATGGATGCCTTACTTGCCTTCGTCTAAGCTTCTAAAAGCTGGAGGACCGGTCTGGCTTGAGAATTAGCCAGGTCCTTACATAAAGCATCCTTGAGATTCAAACACGCAGGAAAAGAGGGTGGTGCTGCGGTGGCCCCTCGACTTCCCCCTTTCTCTTAACTTTTTGCTCAACTTTAAGCGCATCAAAAGAGACATCATCAGATCTGTATTAGCAACGCTTGTTTCAAAGAACACACGTACATTACAGACTAGGCATGCAAGAAATGTCATCCGGTTTAACTCTGCTTCGTCTACAAGCATTATGAAAGGAGATGTGGCCCCACGTTCCATTAGTTCTTAATTGCATTTATGGATACCATTCACTGACGCTTGGTCTCCTGCCATAAATATACCATTTACTAACTCTGTCGTGAGGGTCATGAAACTAAATACCATGATTTCGGACGACAATGCGACGTAAAATGATGCACATGACGCAACCTTTCCTAGCTTAAGAAAGTATTTGATAGCCTTTCTTCTATTCTCTTGATCCTTTTTGGGGTTCTGTCAGCAGCCGCCCACTCTGGGAAGTAGTGGAGGATTTAATCCAAAATTATCCTTTTGTTAGTGGACGAAGATCGTACAGTCAAGTGCGATACCTATTATCTGTTACAGTCAAAACGTTGAACTCAAATGGCTTTGTTAACAAATCCCATTTGTTACTGAGTTTTGAGTATTTAAAAGGAGTTATGCCGTCACCCATGAAAGCTGTCTTAAAATATTAGCAAGTTTAATAATAATGCCCGTGGTGGAAGTGCAAAACCAGAAACCAGCCATTTGTTTCCTCTACTTGAAAAGACAGATAGCGATATAAATCACAAACTATGACAGCAAAAATGAAATTACATAGTTGACTTGACAATCTAAGGGAATTATCATCAACAGACAGAATTTGTCTTGTTTTCTGTTGGGCATAGAGGTGACTACTTTGAATCCATTCCCGATCATCCAGAATTTCTGGGGTGGACTTTGTTTTTGTCACTACTTCTTCCAAGCGAAGAGCAGCCGCCAGATTTGGCATCTCCATGACTCTCGGAGCCATCTCCCTTTGATCTCTTCTCCTCCTCCATTCTTTTCAGCTTCTCCTCCTGCTTCTTCTGCATTACGTGAATATTTGCATAGCTAAACCCCATGGAAGACATTTTCAAAGAAGGAAGCAAAATATTAAAAAAAATACTAAAAATTTATGAGTTTAAGAGAGACCAGAGACTTCAATAGAGGACGGTATTTATAGCCAGAGATGTGAAAGTCAATATGTGAGGATAGCGTGGGTGGGCAACCCAATAATAATGCAGTATAATAAATTACATAGTAAGACATGAACAAAGTCGTACAATAAAATAATGGGGCTGTTTAATCTAGTTGATTGAATGATGGGTGTGGGATAGAAATAGAAGAAAAGCACTGAGCAGATTCTGTGGATGCGAGAGAAGTGAATGGAGCATAAAAGGAAGTTGCTTTCTTTTTGGGTGGCATTTATAAATATTAGTTAAAGATGCTTCATTTGCTGTTCGTTATGGTGGAGGTGGAGTAGAAATGGAGAGAGCAAGTGGTTGGACGTTGTTCAGCCCCGTTTGAGGTTCTTGCCTCAACTATCTGAACATCACCTCGAAGCTGCTGGGTTTGATCTTCTTCTTTTCTGGACAAGTAGTTAGATTATGTTCTCTAAAAAACAATTTTGGGAAATACGATTAGTTAGTAATGATTCGTGGTTTGGTTGGTGGGTAGGCATGGAGAACGGAGAGGAGGGGATGGAGGAAAAGTCGGGTGTCGTGTCGTGTCATGCCGTTGATTATTTAAAAGAAAAGTGGGTGAATCGCAGTAGAGTGTGATGTAATGAGATTAGGGGTGAATTAAATTTATTATTATAAAGCAAATAATTGAGTTGATCAAAACACAGCCGACGGAAGAAGACAAAGTTGATTACGGTTGCTTTTTGGATTTTTAAGAGTTGATATCCTATCCAGTATTGAGGGGATCCCCTTCCGGCCTTCCCTCCTCTGTCAGAGCTTCTCCACTCTGCAGGCCCAGTTTTAAGGCAAAGCTATGGAAGCCAGTTACAAGTCCAAATTCACAAAACTGGGCTAACTTTTTCAAGGACCGAGAAAGGTTAATGGTTAAAAAGATGTAGGTTTTTAGAGGTGGGAGCGGAAAGGATACATTACTCGCCGCTGGGTAGTCTCCCTGCGCCTCCGCTCTCCCATGGCAAAGACCTCTTCCCTGACCAAGAAGCCGGCCGTCGTCGATAAGCCTTCCAAGAAGCGGAAATCTGACTCCCCCGCTGGTTCTATCTCCATCCATAACTCCCAGGTCTCCGCCTCTTCCGATTCCGATGAAATTTCCCAACTTTTCGAGCCCTACTCCAAGGACCACCTCATCGAGCTCATAACCCACGCTGCCCTCAAAGACCCTTCTCTTTATGCCCAAATCACCCGCACTGCCAACAATGACGTCTCTTTCCGCCAGCTCTTCGTCTATGGCCTCGCTTGGGACACCACCCAAGACTCCCTTCGATCTGCCTTCCAATCCTTCGGTGAAATTGAAAACTGCTCTTTGATTGCTGATAAGAGCACCGGCAATTCCAAGGGCTACGCATTTGTTTTGTTTAAATCCCGACGCGGTGCCACCAAGGCCTTGAAAACCCCTACGATGAAGATTAACAACCGAGTGGTTCATTGGCAATTGGCTTCCGCTGGTCGACATGGGCCAACGTCTAATCACAGCGTGGCTGGGAGGAAAATATATGTAAGCAACGTGACCTCGAATGTGCATCCTGATAATTTGAGAAAGTTCTTCGCCAAGTTTGGAGAGATTGAGACGGGTCCTATAGGGTTTGATACGCATACAGGTAAAGCAAGGGGCTACGCCATGTTTGTGTATAAGACTAACGAAGGAGCGAGAAAGGCGCTCGAAGAGCCTCACAAAATATTTGAAGGCCAGCAATTGCATTGTCGACTAGCTTTTGATGGAAAAGGAAAGAATCAGGCTTCATTACCGGCGATGCAGGTTCAGCCTCATCCGCAGTCGCTGCCCTCGGTACTTGCGACAATGCCGACGGCTCAAAATTTACCTTGGGTTGGACAGCATCCCAGTCTTAATCCTGCATATGGAGGGCAACTCCCAAATCTTAATCCTGGTTTTTACATAAGCGGTGGATCATTGAATCCGGCAATGGTAGGAGAATCAATGAACCTGGGTGTGATTCCGGCGGGCCAGGTAAGCCAGGTGGGTGGGTCAATCGGTGCAGTTGGGTTGAATGGATATGTCGGGGGTTCATCTGGGTTAGGTCAGTTAGGTAGTGGTAATGCGTCTGGTCTAGGTGGGTACGGATCAAACGCGCAATCACTGAAGAGTTCGCAGCTTGTTTATCCCAGTGTTCAGCTGGGGCAGCAGGTTTCTAGCCGGATTCCTGGTTCTGGATATCCTCCTTACTTTTGGTATGAATTGTCTTAACTTTCTTTGCTCAAAATTGCTCTTCTGGATTTAACCTTTTTTCTGCATGATGTTTTTTATTATGATTGCATTGTTTTAACTTGTTTTTGTTATGTGATTATTCATATTTTGGCCTTATTGTTTCTGTTCTCGACGATTTTTATAATCTCTAATATACGTTTGTGTTGCTTCCTGTTATGATTTTTACGAATTTTCTTATGCTTTTTGATGTTTCCTTAGAACTTGATTTGAAGCTCCGAACTTATTTGAAGATTTTCTACGATTTTTGGTTTGAGAAAATTCCCTTTCAAAATGTGATTTCATAACTAGAAAATTTTGGAGACCTTTGGGTTTTATTGTACTTTTGTTTTGATTTTAGTCCATGTTTAATGTGTTATATTGCCCATGAAACTCTATTATATGATTGTTTAATGTGTTTACTGGTGAGGTGGAATCACTTGTTCAATATATTTCTGGTGTTAGATTTCTGGGATCCATGATTGCGTGTGAAGTGAGGTTTGGAGATTAGTGCTTCTGCCATTGATAAGAGCTTGTTCTGAGTTAACCTGGAATTTGTCCTTCATTTTCTTGTTTTGGTGATGTTGTGTTGTTTACTAGGCTTAAAAACTTTGTGACCCTTATCTCTCGTGCTTGCGCTCTAGTGAAACTTGCGCAAGGCTTTCATCCTTTCCGATTTATGTTTTTAGTTTTTATGTGTATTATGGATGTTGCCGTTTGGTTTTGATGTTCTTCTTTTCCATCTTCCCATTTGCATTAGAATGAGTGGATGTTGCAAAGTCATTCAAATCGTAGATTCAGCTGTACAAGGGTTAGTGTGGAAATGGATGTGTAATTAGAAATTGAAAGTGTGATAGAAAGGGAAGGGGATGGCTCTGCTCTCTGTCTTTCTTCGTCCTTGTTTGAACCCATTGTCATCGTCATCCTCAAGCAGTGAGTGGGGAAGGATATCCACTACACACCACGTATAATTGCAACTTTACGCTGATACCAGTCCTTGTAAATGACAAACATTTTCGTGTCCTTGTAAGATTGATTACGGAATGTTCTTATTCTCATCCGATTGCCCCGTTTTCAGTACGAATGAATGAATGAATGTGTACTTTCAGCGGCTCACCAAAAATGCAGTGAGTTGGCTAATGCTCCCACCCCAAATGGCCATGAAAGAACAAGGATGATGCTAATTGAGATCGTGAAAGTCGGGGAATGACAGGGACGTTACTGGAGTGGCGGCAAACTGGGGTCCAACAACAGGTGAGATATTATTGGGACCTGGCCTTTGGGTGAGGGAAAAATGGATAACTATGTGAAGAGACGCAGAAAGTGGGCAGCATAAACAGGATGACGTACACGGCTCAACCCATCCATCCTCTTAAAAGTAGGCTATGGTGGACTCTGCGTAGGTTTCAACCTCCTGAAATGTTTTGATTGATGTACCTTTTTCGTGACTTTGGATTGAACAACAACAAAGAGGGTCGAGAGAAGAGGATCCAACCCAACCAAAAGGAAAAGCGTTTGACCCTAGCGACACCCCAAGGGACGTCAATGTCACTCCCACTTTCTCTTTTAATCAACTACTACTGGTTACTTCAACGCCCCATTCTTCCGACTCTTTTACTGGTATTCGTAGCACTTCTCCGGACAGCCCCATCCCTCTCTGCCCACATTAGTAGTAGTGGACGGGACAGTCAACGAAGATGGCCCCCCCAACTTTCACGATCAGTGTCATCTGCGACTCTCTTTAGCTCACATACTGTGCAGTGTGCGACGAAACCAAATAAACCCTTCCTTTTATGATTTCAACCACGGTTTTTAATAGGACCCCACATTGTTTTGTAAATAATAATGGAACAAATCAGTGGAAGGGTATTTCTCAACGTCCTAATCACATCTGATTAAGCCCATAATCAAACTGTTCGCGCAGAGGTTTCTTTTTATCGCTCTAATTCGATGCTCTCTGGGGGGAGAATGAGATTCACTGAAGTGGAAGAGCTAGGGTTTGGATTGGGGGTCGCCACTATTTGAGCGGGAAACCTCCTCCAACTGTCCTTTAAAGGTACGTTTTTTCTAGTGGTGTCTATTCTCTCTTTCAGCTTGTTTGGTCGCCCAGAAAGCTGAATAAAGAAAACGACACATGATGAAGTATTTGTTGTTAGTCTTCTGAAATTTGGATGTCACCAATCAAACAGTTCACATGAGCTTATTCAAACATTAAGACTAGTGTTTTTTCTTTCCGCTGTGCATGTCTGCATGCATATATGTGCTATATCCCCGCCCTTTTTTCCGATGGCAGGAAGAAGTGTTCATCGGATTGTAGTTTGATGTGGGTTTGTTCCATGGTTTTGATCGTGATTTAGCTGGAGATCAAAGAGCAATAAATGGTTGAATTTGAATCCTTACTCTCCACCAGGTTGTGATTTTTCATATCTTCAATTTTAATTACTTATTTTAACATTCTGTTTTTTCTTTCGGCCTCAATTTCTTCTCCTTTGTCTGAGCCTGGTTGACTCAGGCCTAGTTCTCCCATTATCAATGGCTCTGTATTATGATATGTAAGTCTGAAGATTCTCAACATGCATCCATTAGGAGTTTATAAGACATGAACTCATCCACCCAGATTATTTCCTCTATAAGGATGGATCTGTGTGACCCAATGCACCGCATTGGCATGTGGGGAGAAAACTTCACTACCCCTCCTGCAGTGATCATGGAAGCCGACTCGAAATTAGATAATCAGGTGACAAAATTTTGGATAAATCGTTCATGGTTGTGCTATCGATAGTAATATGTGTTATGGGGCCTTGGTATATTCAGTCAGACGATGCTTCATTTGGATCACTCGGACATCCCAACATTTATGACAACCATGAAACAACTAAACCCGTTGACAAGGTGAATCCAATTTCTTTAGTTTCTTCTCTTTTTTTAACAATTTTCCTGCTTCTAATATTTTTCCAAGCCAATCATGTTCAGTTTTCTCTTGTTTAGTATATTTCTGCATGAAGTTTTTTTATTCCTACTCTTTCTTTTCTCTCTGGGTGAAGTATTTAGACGATCACGATTCAACCGATAGCAATTACATTGAAATTGCAGGTAAAAAGACGTCTTGCACAAAATCGAGAGGCAGCTCGTAAAAGCCGTTTGCGGAAAAAGGTGATAGCCGAAATGAGCTCAAACATATATCTTCTGTCCAAACCACAGTTCAATGAACTAATCTGCAACGAGTCTTTGCATTTGCAGGCCTATATTCGTCAGTTAGAAACAAGTCGTTCGAAGCTGATTCAATTGGAGCAGGAGCTTGATAAAGCAAGACAACAGGTATGAAACCAATTAGCTTTTCTAATCATTCTCATTTTTTTACGAGGCACACTTCGGACATCCGATCAAGGCTCAATGTCTTCCTTCAGGGTCTCAATCTTGGTAGCAGACTTGATTCCAATCAGATGGGTTTTGCCGGGACTGTCAATTCAGGTTATGCTCGTCCACATATCTTTTAACCTGATGACTATGAGTATATCTCTTAACTCTAATGAAATGGAAGGTTGTGAGAAGTTGAAATTTTGCAGAAGTTCTTTAGTCTTGTTTTCTCATGCCATGAAGTTATTAACGACACTTATTGTGTAGGTGCCATGACATTTGAGACGGAGTATGGACAGTGGGTGGAAGAGCAAAGCAGGCAGATAAGTGAGTTTAGGACAGCCCTTCGTACAGATATAACTGATTTAGAGCTCAGAATAATGGTGGAAAATGGGATGAGGCATTATTTCGATCTATTTCGCATGAAAGCAATAGCAGCAAAGGCTGATGTTTTCTATGTCTTGAATGGCATGTGGAAAACTTCAACCGAAAGACTTTTCTTGTGGATTGGAGGTTCTCGTCCTTCCGAGCTTCTTGAGGTTCTATTCTTCAGTCACTTTGTTCAATCATAAACTAAAAAATGGAACACCTAAGACAATCTTCTGTTGCTATTTAAGGGTGCTTAAATAATATTCATATCACAGATACTTGCACCTCAGCTCGATGCGTTAACCGAACAGCAAGTTGTTGATGTTCACAACCTTCGAAGGGCTTGTAAGCAGGCTGAAGAAGCTCTTCTGCAAGGCATGGAAAAACTTCGTCAGGTTCTCATTGATGTAGTGGCTGGCCAACTATCTGAAGGGAGTCATCCTCTTTGGTCGGAAACTGCAATGGAGAGGCTAGAAGATCTAGTTAGCTTCGTTAATCAGGTAGTATTTTGATTTCAATTTCAAGATTTTGATATGACTTCTCAGATTGTTTTGTGTGGAGTATGAATCCATTTTGGATATTCATTACCAAACAGGCTGACCATCTACGGCAAGAATCATTGCAGCAAATGTACAAAATCCTAACGACACGTCAATCTGCTCAGGGGCTTCTCGTTTTGGGAGAGTATTTCCAACGTCTTCAAGCAATAAGTTCACTTTCGTCCAATCGTCCTCACAACTCCACCTAGTCTTCCTTGAAGGTTTGACCTCTGACTTGCAGGATCTCTTCCATATACTCTAAAGAAAACAGAAAACAGAGAGCTGACTTTTTGCAGGCAGCCTTCCACATTTAAGTTTGTATATAAGAAGCATTTTTATGAGAAAATTTGACGAGCGTAATGTCGAAGTCCGCTGTAAAATTAATGGTGTCTTTTTACGTGTTGGAATAAGGATAGAGATCACCTCATGGGTTCTGTTTAATAAGATTCTGTAAATATATTTTGATCCTCTGTCTGGGGAATTCAACCTCTGAAAGACCTCTCTTTTCATCCATTCAAAAATGATTTGGGGCACTGTGTCTCTGGTGGATTGAATTGAATCAGCTTAGATTTTGTTGACAGAAAATGGGACTTCTTGGAAAGGCAGGTAAAGGTATTCCTTCGTCACCTTTGTTCCATCACAACTAGGATCCTTGAGTATGCAGAAAGATGATATATATTATTAGAAATTGAGAGTGATAGAAAAGGAAGGGTTTATTTGGTTTTGTCGCACACTGCCCAGTATGTGAGCTACAGAGAGTCGCAGATGACACTGATCGGGAAAGTTGGGATGGTCATCTTCGTGGACTGTCCTTGCCACACCCCTAAATTCTTTGCTACAATTTAGGCTATGTGCGGCGTCAAGGTCCCACCTTGACCGGCTTTCTCTTGCGGAATGATCGACTACAAAGCTCACTCACCAAAATACAAGTGTTTACGGAAGTACCACCTCGAACCCTTTTTATATTTCGAATATAAAACTAGGAAAGCACAAGGTAGCTACATCTCTCCCACTTGGATAGGATGTTCCTTGGCTGGTGTCTCAAAGAGGTTTATTGTCACACCCTTAATTTTTCACCGTGCGGAATAGGGCGAATAGGTGTGCGGCGCCGTAGTCCCACTACGACCAACCTCTCTCCGAATATTCTCGGATGTCGCCTCCTCTCGTTGAACACAAACTCTTTACGGGAGCCCGGCCCCCAACCCTTTCTTTCGATTCCAAACCAAAGAAACTAGGAACAATTCTCGCCACTCGGAACACCACAACTCTCTCAAGGATGACTAATCACTCAATGATTATCAATTGCCTTGGTTGGTGCCTCAAGGGTCTTATTTATAGACATAAAGGAGAACCAATTCGTCTAAAACTAGGATTCCTAACCCGTAGCTCCGATCTGCTGTGCGCTGCCC
>JAJTVF010005409.1:0-13615 GCA_022433065.1 Begonia loranthoides
CTCTACTATTTCAAACAACGGACCCTCATACTCAAAGGTTGTAGGGTTGTGCTCGTGAAATTGCTCTAGAGTTGTGCATTGTTGCATCACCCTCATCCTGCCATTCGGGTTGCAATGTAGAGGGAACAATTAAGAATTATGCGGAAAGCAATATTAAGAATTTAGAGAAGGGAAAAAACATGCCACTCTTTATTAGTGGGAGCTACGATCATGGAGATTGCTTTTAGTAGCAATTGCTGGTAAGCATATTGAGTGTGCATGTTGACGGAGGACATAAAACAATTATGCTTCATGTGTGTCTGCAAGGTAAACAATGAATACGCTATATCAGTAAACATGAATGACAACTCGAAGAAACGAGATGGTTACTTAAATCCACCCTAATGATAGTAGACTCTTTTCCTCATGAAACGCAAGTACAACTGCGTCGTTGATTGCATAGCACTGCATATAAGTTCGAATAAGTACTAAGATAAAATCTTATTAATTAACATACAAACAAGGCTTCTCACCATATCTGGCGTCCCGACTTGCTCCGGGAAGATGAGATCAGTGACGACATAATCATTGCTGATAGCTTTCCCCCAAGAAATGCGCATGTCTCTTTGTTCTTCCGGGTATTTGAGTGGACATACTTTTTGAACATTTCCATCAAATCCCAAGCCTACAAAAAAAATGTCAAAGTGCCTCCAGACTAACAACGCATGGACGTGAACATGAACGAACACACATATATAACCAAATGAAAGATGTACCACACACACAGTTCTAAGTGGCTGAGGCTCTAAGTCATCCTGGACCTCGGCAGGCATGACTGGAGGAGCAGGTTGGCGACTTATGGCACTGGTGCTGCAAATAAACAACATGTCATTATGTCAAACACAAATAAAGTAAATACTAGACTTTGCGTACAAAGTAAATCACTTACAAGCGGTATGTGGCATCTGTTGCTTCATAGGACAATGACATGGATGTCATATAGGCTGGTCACCTCTGTCACTAAAGTGCTACCACCACCTCACAATGCCTCTCTTCTGCTCATGCTTGCCAATCTGCTGCTTGTATATGCCGCTCTTGTGCTATGTAATGCATCTCTTCTACGAGCGCCGCTGCTTACATATGCCACTCTTGGGCTATGTGATGCTTCTCTTCTGCGAGCTCCTCCCCTCTTCGTATCTGGACTTGTTGCATTTGCAGGTGCTACTCCATCATTTGCATTCTGGTCATCGACATATGATGGAGCTCCTCCATCTTGCTCATCCAGGCAGATGTCTCCTTAGGCATCAAAGTAAAGTCAGATGATTGAGGAGGAGGCGGCTGTTCATGTGAGGAGGCTGAATGCTGAGGCTCTAAGAGGGGTGGAGGTGCTTCCTGCTTCTTGGACTTGCGGAGCCATTCCCCTCCAACGTGGGTGAACCCCATTTGGTCGACTTTAACTTTGTTGTATATGTCAATGGCTGACTCTTCAATTCTCAGCTCTTTCTCTGAGATAGGTACCCCATTGTACTCAATAATGCTCTAGATGAGCCAGTTGTACGAGAGGTTCTTCTCTGGGTTGTTGAGCACCTCATTCATGTGGCTGAGGATGATAAATCCAATGTACACCTTTTTCTCAGTGAACACCTTCTCCAACATATAAAGATCCATGCAGCTAACATGGTCTCGATGCCCATCTCGAGACAAAACCGTGTACGTCATGATGAGTTGGATCAATCGGGCTATGGCATTCAGCTTCTTACCCTTTGGCTTGTGGTACTCGGCAACCTCGGGATCCCAATGTAACAATCTAAGCACCGCTAGCCCTTCTCCTCGGTTGACGAATGGTGGCTCCTGAGACATGTGATAATATTCATCGCTTGGCCTGTCCAGTACACATCCAAGCATTATATTTATATTGTTGGGAGTGAACCCCAACTCCCGTCCAAAAATGTACGTCTGCACCTTTAATGGCTCGGTGGACAGTCTCAAATTTGCATAAAATAATCTTATAACTCTCTAGCAATAACGGCCCCTCATCCGGCATAACCTAGCTAATCCAGCATCTTCCAGCAGTTGTTTAATTCTCATTCTAGGCAATGAGTCCAAATCTATTATTTTCGAAACAATAATTGCATGGTGTTGAATATCATCTTCATACCGTGATTTTTAATTTGATGTCCTGAATAGTTTTAACCTTAACCCCATTGTCACAGGTTCGAACCGGACAATTGAACCTCCGGCTTCTCCTTGTTGTTTTTCAAGCTCGGGTTCAGCTTGACATTGCGACTGTGCAACGGTTTCTCCATCATTGCCAGTGTCTTCGTGTTACACCGTCGCAGGTTGCTCATCATAGGGTGCCACAGGTTGCTCATTGTCCACCGTCTCGGCTTGCACAACTTTCATCGTTGCCTTCCCACGCTTTAACACCAAAATCTTTGATCGGGAATACATTTTGATAAAAAATGACCAAGAGTTTTTGGTGTTTGATTGATGTGAAAATTGTTCATCGAGAGGTTTCAGTGTTTGTTCACGTTGAAAATGGGTGAAAATGGCAAACCCTAGCATTTTTGCAGTTATGTATACCACTATTTAAGAATTGGGACGCCGCGGTGTCCTGGGATGCCGCTACGGTTTCCTGGGATGCCGGGGAGGCGTTGTAGGACGCTGCCACAACGTCCCAAGATAGGGTCGCGGCGTCCCAGGACTCCGCGGCTTCCAGGCCAAAATTTTCCTTCTTTTCTTTGCAACCCACGAAGCCGCGGTGTGTTGTCTACAAACCACCGTGATGCCCCATCAGCTTGTTAACGACGAACATAACTGCGATGTTGGATTTGTCATTTTCCCATACGTAAGGGGTTAACTTATTAGAAAATATACCATAGTGGTTGACTTATCATTGATCGCAAACCACGATAGTTGATTTGTCATTTTCCCTTAATATTATTATTGGCAATTGGGCTTACTGTGGCCATGGATTAAAACTGATTGAGAGACTACTAACTGGATAGACCTCCATTTTCATTGTCAAGGCTTCATTGCTCAGCTGATTCCCTGTTCCGTGACGTAAAGAAAATGGAAGCGGAGGACCTCCAAAATCTCTTCACCATTTACAACCTCATTTTTTCTTATCCAAGGGTTTGGAATAACAAATTCAAAAATAAAATATTATGAGTGATGACTGAAGCAGGAAAGCACGGACGTCCATCATTGTGCAACAAAGGTGGACAAACGTCCTTCATGACAACTGATTAGAAAACATTATCCAATGGATGTCCATCATCAACAACAGATGTCCATCATTGTGAACGACGTTCAAGGGATGTCCATCATCAACAACAGACGTCCATCATCAGCTAATGAGCAGTTTAGTAGTTTATTTTTTTGTTAGATTGTTGTAAGAATAAGGCGAATTCTTCTTCCTTATATAGAGAGTTGACCATAGTTTGTAAGATTGAACTTTTCTAAATAAATGAAGTAGTTCTTCATTTCTCTTCATTTTCAAAGATTTAATATGGTATCAGAGCAATTTTTCTCTTCCTTCCGTAATGTCTCCTTCCTATGACTTGAGGAAAGATTCCTGTCAAAGCAACAGCTGCGGGACCTTCATCAGCTCATTCTACTCCCATTGTTGAATCCTCTCCTATAGTCAAATCATCTTCTTTGAATTCATCCACCGAGAATTCATCTGAATCTTTTAAATCTTTTTTTAGGTCAGTAATGGATGATCCTAGCAATCCATTTTTTTTACATAATTTTGATCATCCAGGGTTAATACTAGTCACTCATCCTCTTCACGATCCTAATTTTCACATGTGGAGACAAGCCATGACTATGGCACTCAATGCAAAGAACAAATTTGCATTTGTTGATGGCTCAATTCCTCAGATATTTCCTTCTGATGTTAAATTCACAAATTGAAAGCGCTACAATAGTATGGTAATATCCTGGATACTTAATTCAGTGAACAAGAAAATTGCAGATAGTCTTTTATATTTTGATTCAGCCATAGCAGTTTGGAATGATATTACTAACAGATTTATACAAAGCAATGGCCCTAGATCTTATCAATTACGTAAAACTTTATCCTTTTTTTCTCAAGGATCCACATATGTCAGTTCTTATTACACACAAATCAAAATTTTTTGGGATGAATTGCAAGAATTTAAGCCAATTCCAAATTGTCCTTGTGGAGGTATGAAAACTTTAATTTCATATCAACAACAGAAATATGTCATGCAATTTTTGATGGGCTTAAATGATTCATATTCTCATATCTATGCTCAAATTCTAATAATGGAACCTTTGCCTACAATTGGAAAAGTATTTTCCCTATTCAAGAGGAAAGACAAAGATTTGTAGGTGATACTCGAGTTCCTTCCAATCAAGCCATTCCTATGACATTTCATTCTGCTGCATCTTTACAGTCTGCTTCATCTTTTAAAATTAAGCAAAAACATCCTTATTGCACTCATTGTAAACTACTGGGTCATACAATTGAGAAATGTCATAAGCTGCATGGATATCCTCCTAGTTATAATGTTAAAACTGGTGGCAAAGTTGTTAGCCTTTTTGTTAGGCTTAGTTTTATTTTGATGATGACCAAATAGTTTAATGTAATGAAAAATATAAGTTGGTTAATTGTGTTTTTATTGATAATGTATTCAATGTTTTATTAATTATATTTATACTCAAATCTATCAAGAATACCTATATTGAGGGTATTATTAATGTGCTAACATGTTTATTTGAGTCCATGTAGTGCTGGATATGCTTTAGAGACTTAATATAGTTCAAGGGTAAATTTGGAGTGAAGTGGGACGAGACTGCGGAAGAGAAAACGCGTCCCAATCTGCTCTGTGCTCTTGCGGACAATAGCGGATGACATGCAGACAACAGAGGGGCATTTGTACGATGATAGCTTTTCATCCCCAGATAAAACTGAGGATTCCATTCACCGTCCCCATATGTAGTGTGTTGTTGCGGATGGATGCGGACGACGGTGGATGAAGAAAGGCAGCGTCCGTTTTGAATCTATCCATTCTGAGGGACAATTCGGATTGGTACGGACAACTGCGGATGAGAGAGACTAGCGTCCGCTTTGAATCTGTCCAATTTATGGGACAATTCGGACGACACATGCGGACGACAGTAGATGCCAATCAGCGTCCGTAACTCTTCAGAAGTGCGACCCTGAGAATGAATTGAGGACGAGACTTTGGCGTCCCCAAGTGAAGCGAGATGGTGCGGACGATGGCAGACTCATGTGGATGACACAGACCAACGTCTGCTTTGAATCAGTCCAATTTTATGGCCAATTCGGAGGATAGTGCAGACGATGCAGATGATGACATGGCGTTCGCAACTGCCTAGAATTCTGCAACGGCTAGTTTCCAACGTTCGGATGCGGACAAACCTAAGGAGATTAGGATGTCTGCAATATACTGTGTTATAAATAGTTGGACTTTGAAAAAGGGAACACACCAAGCAAGATTAAGTGAAGCTCTGCCGAATTTTTGACTCAACCATTGTGCACAAAATTGAGTAGCAAACATATCCTCCAAAGTATTTGAGTGTGATCATTTGTGTTTGTGGGAGGATTGTTGTATTTGTGGGTTTGAGAATTTTCTGAGAGAAAATTGTATTTGAGAGAAAAGATTAACACCCTAAGAATTCGTTAGTTGTAACGGTACGATTGACACCCGTTCAAGATCAATCACTTGTAACCGAAAGTGGTTGTGAAATATACCTTCAAGGGAGAACCTTGAAACGCAGACGTAGGCGTGCTTGGTCGAACCACATTAACAACTCGGTGTCGAATTCTCTATCCTTGCTCCTTAGCTTATTGTTATCATTGTGGCTATTTAATTTTCGTAGTGTGATAAATTTGCTATTAGTTAGAAAATTTATAATCGCACGGAAAAGTTAATAAACCTAATTATCCTTCAATTGCTATCAGAGTGGGTACTTACATTTTTGTGTGATATTTTGTTGATTGTGCACATTGCTATAAATTGTTGAATTTCATTATTGAAATTTACTTGAAGTTATATATATACATACACACACATTATGGATTCCAACATGTACAAATTAGGGAACTCTACTTCTACACCTCCAATTTTTTATGGTTGTAATTATTTGTATTGGAAATTAAGAATGCAAGTATTTGTGCAATCTATTGATTACAATTTATAGATGATCATTGATAAAGGAATAATCATTCCAAGACCATGTTGTGAATTCAATGATATAGATAAACATAATTGGAATTTGAATACTAAAGCTATGAATATTTTGTATAGTGGACTAAGTAAAAATGAATTTGAACAGATACAATCATGTGTGAGTGCCTTCAATATATGGAAAACTCTTGAACTAACACATACAGACACAAATGAAAGAACTAAAGGTGAAGAGAGCTCATCCTCCGAAAAAGAAGAGGAAGAGGCCAACATATGCTTCATGGCCAACAGTATTTAGGTAAAAGACTATTATAGCAATTCGGATTCTAATGATGATCATGAAGGTGATTTATTTAATGAATTGATAAATAGTTTTAATGAGCTCAAAGATAAATATAAATTGTTGAAAAAGAAGCATAGAGGACCAAATTGTTGAATTGAAAAGCGTGATTGATTATTCTAATGCTTCCTTGAAATCTAATGAACATGAAATTAGTAATTTGAAATTGTTGAATGATAAATTGATTGGTTGTATCAAATCACGTGAAGATGAGATTATCCTTTTGAATGCTAAATTAAATCTATTTTTGATGCAAAGGCTAAAATTGAATCTCTTGATATTGATATTTGTGAATTGAAAGTAAAGAATAATGATTTGAACTCTATTGTGTTTAAATTCACAAATGGAAGCAAAAATTTAAATATGCTCTTAAATTCGCGAATGGTCACTTTTGATAAAGCCGGTATGGGATATGAACCCTTTGCAAAGAAAAAGAATTACACTAATTTATTTGTTAAGTTATCTATATGTAATTGTGTTGGACATAAATCTTTTTGTTGTCCATTAAAATTGAATGCTAAAGTAAAATCAAATTTTAACTCTAAAGTTGCTTATTCTTTGAATGTGAATTATAATTCTAAGTCTAATTTAAATTCTAAATCCAATTTGAATTCTAAATTTGTGTGGGTTCCAAAAGGAACCAAACCTATAACAAATGGACCCAAAATGGCTTGGGTACCAAAATTTGCAAAATGATTTTTGTTGTAGGTTGGAGGTTCTCCCAAGGAGCTAAATGACATGGATACTTGAATATCCAAAATGGAAAGGGGAGATGCTTCAAAGATGCCTCCTATGCTTTAAAAATAGAAATAAACTTGGTGGAGGTACAAAATTTCCTTTAAATTAATTTAATTTGATTATTGGATTATTGGTTTGGAATTGATGATATTGACTTTGATCGGGTGAAATTCTTTTGGAATCAATACAATGGATTTTGATTAGGAATTGAATTGGATTAATTTGCTTTTGATTCTTGATTTGATCTAACTTTTATTAGTAGAATATTTTCCTTGGATTCATTGTTAGCTTTAATCTTTTTGCATATATAGGTTGAAATATGCTTTATCTCTTCAACTTATATTTTGCTGATTGGTTCCAACAATTGGACTCTAAATTGCATATCTATGAAAGAGTGGTGGATGTTTAATTTTGTTGATTTAGGATTGCATTGAGATAAATTGATTTGATCTTTGGAGTGAATGGATAGATATCATAGGTTGTAAATTTGATTATTTCTTCACTTGATATCTAGGAATTGAGATGTCCTTATTCCTTCAATCTATATTTTGATGGTTTGCATTCCAACAACTTAGTCTCTAAATTGAACATGCTAATGCAAACATTGGATTGTTGGATGTTAAGTTGGATGATTGTTTGGAATAAATTGCTTTATCTTTTTGAGAATGTAGTTCTCCTATGAACTAAAATTAGCTTGATATAAGGGAAGAAGAGTAGAAAAAGTGTTAATTATGTTATTTTGTTGATTTCTCCCTTGAATTGAATTTGAATAACGAAATAGGGGGAGAAAATAGAATTGTGTTGAGATCATTGACTTTGCTTTGAAATGTTGATTTTAATTATAGTCTTTAATCGAATTTGTTCCGCTAAGGTAGACTCTGATGATTCTTCCTTGAATTAAATTGATTAATACTAAGGAGAAGAGAAATTTGTATTTAACTTTCATATTGGTGTTTCATTTTTTTTAAAATCTTTAAATGAATATATTTTTCTATTGCTATTATAGTGTAAGACTTTATTTTTGGTATTCAAAATTCCAAAATAACTTGATCTTTTGATTTAAAGGGGGAAGAAAATTTTTATGACTTATTTCTTCCATTGTTTGCATTATGTATAGACTCTTTCAAAATGAAGAATTTTTTTTTTGAGATTACTTTTGTATAGAAATATTAATTCGTTTTCAAATGGATTTTATATTGATAAACATGAAAACTCCAATAGTATCCTTAATCTTAAAATTGGTTAGTCATCTATTGGGTTTGTTTTTGGGGATCTATCTTAATTATGAATTCATTAATAGCTTAGATTTTCGACATCATTTCATCCATGATCATGTTACTAAAGGTGACATTTCCTTAGAATTCGTTTCCACTGAAAATCATCTTGCCGACTTTTTCACAAAACCATTGGATGAGAAAACATTTTGTGGAAATCAAATTAAATTAGGATTGATGATCTTAGACAAATCTTCTTAGAAATCCTTTATTTGAATTTGTTCAAATAAATCTTATGTAGTTTTTGAATTGAAGATGAGGTGATTTGAGTTTTGGACACTCAAATTCCTCTAGGCTGTCCCAGATTTAACGGTACGAACACTGATAATGCCATCCCCAAGCGTCCGCTATTCAGAATATTCAAATTTGCCTCATTTTAGTGAGGTTCGAACGAGTCCAGACGCCATTTCCACCGTCCGCATGCATCCGCATCAGGATTTAAAACAGGTCAGGATGATCTATGTCCTAATCTGTTTCTTCCGCAGTTCGAGTCCCATTTTCTCCTGCAAGCTCTAGCACTTCCTTTTGCATTTTCCGGCCGTTCTTCATCGATTTCAGCTAGTCTTCAAGTCTTCCTTTGGTATATCTCACTTCCCTCTTGTCTATATAGATTTTTCCTTAGGTTTTCACTCGATTTTTTATCTCTCACTCTCCACGGCTAACCGTCAACCTAGGAAACATACTTCTCTTCAAATTTCTGATAATGTTAGTAATCCTCAAGTCTATAGAACTTGATTATTTCCTGATGAGGCTTGTAGGAAACGATACGAGGATGAATTCAAAAATCATTCCTTAATTCCCTCTCGTAAAATCGATTTTGCTTGCTTAGCTAATCTTAACTTAGCTGGAGCATATGATAGTCTAGGATTAAATAAACTATTCTCTCTTGATGGTCAGTATGTTGAAAAAGCCATTCACATGTTTTATGCAAATGCCACCTATTCTGAACGTCCATTGATTATAAAGAGTTTTTTCTATGGGAAGGAAATTGAAATCACTCCCCATCTTATTAATGTATTTCTGGAGTGTCTAGTGGGTTTAATGGCCGAAGAATATTTCAATGGCCATGTTCCTCTCACTTTCCATAAAACGGACATTAGAACACCTTTTTGCGCCAACTTCTTAGAGATCCAATCAATAACTTCAAACTACATCCTAAGACTAAAGATCTCAATGTTAGGGTTCGAGTGATTCATCATTCCCTTCAACACAATGTCCTTCCTCGTGGTAGTCATCGTGACCATGTTAGCCATATGGACTTGTACGTCCTCCAGCGTATTTACACTGATACTCCATTTAATCTAGGCTATATGATTGCCTATCAAATTGTTGATGCTGCAAATAGTGTTACCACATCACTTCCTTTCAATATTCTTCTCTCAAATCTCTTTCAAGTCTTGGATATTTTGATTCCCGCTTCTTTGAAAAAAATTGAACTTCGAAGTTCAAATATCTATTCGCCTCAAACTCTTGGTTGTATGGGCCTTATGCAAGATTTCGATGGAAATTGCATCGTACGACCAGCCAATGCACCTCCGTCTTCTCCCGATTCTCCTCCTCCCCCTAGGCCCTTTGTATCGATGCTTTCTCTACCATCCACCGAGTCGTATTCCTCTACCTATCATGAGGCCGGTTCATCATTCCATACCAAAGTTGGTCCCTCATCAAACCCTGGGGATGATTCTTCCTTCTCTCATGGACACTTTGCTACCATTTTCAATGTGGCTCGATTGCAAGCCACACTTGATCAGAAAATGGACTATGTGGTGCAAATATATCCTTGATGTCTTCTTTCTCCATTCGCTTTGATGCCATGGAAAGGTGCATGGATGATTTTGCGCGTGGGATATGGCACACCAGAGTTTCCTCTCCATCGGCTCCTCACAATATCCTATCGTCATCTGCTCAACCTCCTAATACTATGAACGATGAAGATCTTCTTGATGCTTAGCTTAGTGTTTAAGCATGTTATGTAATTTCGGTTGATGTTTCGGATTGTGAACCACAACATGCTTGTAATCTTTAAGTTTGTGGATCTAGTGATGTTATTTTTAAACTTCGTTCATTTTGGACATTTTGGTTGTAAGCTTTCTCCTTAATGGTTGCTTTTCACTCTTATTCTTCAATGATGTAGCTATTTTTCTTATTTCCTTCTTGATTTCTGTCCTTGTTTCTGGTTTGGATACTATGGGCTGTTATGGCATATTTGAAATGTGTTTACAGGTTTGATTTGGCTTTGTGGGAGAGTCTAAAAACAAACATAACCATGCAAATTTTTCTTAAAATCATTGCACCTTCATCTTGACCAAGTAATTAGAATTGAATGCTTCATTACCCTCTTATATACTTGTTGAAAACTTTAAAG
The DNA here is from genome assembly GCA_022433065.1 of Begonia loranthoides. Lineage (NCBI taxonomy): Eukaryota > Viridiplantae > Streptophyta > Magnoliopsida > Cucurbitales > Begoniaceae > Begonia > Begonia loranthoides. The sequence continues at coordinate 10,879 of JAJTVF010005409.1, forward strand.
AGGGAAAGAAATGTTTAAATTTGTTGTATTATTGCTGTAAGGGGGAGAGTAAAGTTTTTAAACTTAGATTATATCCCCAATAATCTCTTTTGTGATTTACATAGGGGGAGAGACATTTGAATTGATTTTGATTTTATACATTGGTATCTCTCTTAGAAATTTTATTTTTGAACTTACAATTGATATCATACTTAGCACAAATGATTTAATTTTAACTTTGGATTTACAATTGATATAAATCTTTGTAAAACTTGCTTGGCTTAAAATTGTGAATTATCAATCGGTATCCATTGTTAATTTCTTACCTCTTAAATTAGTATCACTTGTAGCAATTGAAAAATTTGTTTACAATTCTTAATATTTAAATGGACTCTAGTTCCTACATTTGGTATCTATTTCTTGAATCTCATTCTTTTTGGTATCTATTGTCTGGGCTTAAATGTATAATTCCTTTAAATGTGTTTATATGCTTAATGACAAAGAGGGAGAATAATTTTGTTAGAATTGAAGTGTGATTGTGGTTGCTTCCTTTGGTATCTCTACTTACAACCACAACTTGAATTTACTTGCTAGCTTTATTCCCTCCGATAAATTGTGTATGCTTAATGGAAAAATGGAGAGATGACTTTCTTGTTAGAAATCTTTGAAATTGTGGTTATTTATAATTGGTATTTTTCTTTTAACCCCAAATTGAAATTGAATGTATATTTCTCTCCATGGTTTGCTTCTTGGTTAGATTCATTGATTAAGGGGAGAGATAGTAATTAAATTTTATCTTAACCACATGAACTCTTCTATTAAATGTCTTTATTGTAGGCTCTTCATTTTTTTTACCACAATTTATATTTGAATGTGAATGCTTAATTCCCTCCTTTGTTTGATTTGTGCATTAACTCTTTGATTCAGGGGGAGCATGAAAATTGTTCTTAGTAGAATTAATTGTTGAGATTGTCTTTAGATTGTAATACTTATTACTTACACTTACTCATGTTGTTAATATTCAAGGGGGAGAATTTCATAGATGAATCTTTTGATAGTCTTATTTGGAAAACATATCTTGATTGTGTTTGGCCTCCCCTCCCCTAGAATTATTTTTTGACTATGACAAAAAGGAGGAGAATGATGTATATATTTTAAGGGGAGTTTTGTCGCATGTTGCATGAATTAATTGGTTGATAAATTGCATAACTTAATTGGATAAATCTAATATGCAATAGTTGATGCACATGCTTAGTTTTTAGTATAACCAACTTATAGGATTTTTTCATCATCAAAAAGGGGGAGATTGTTAGCCTTTTTGTTAGGCTTAGATTTATTTTGATGATGACCAAATGGTTTAATGTAATGAAAAATATAAGTTAGTTAATTGTGTTTTTATTGATAATGTATTCAATGTTTTATTCATTATATTTATACTCAAATCTATCAAGAATACCCATACTGAGGGTATTATTAATGTGCTAATATATTTATTTGAGTCCATGTAGTGTTGGATATGCTTGAGAGACTCAATATAGTTCAAGGGTAAATTTAGAGTGAAGTGGGACGAGACTGCAGAAGAGAAAACACGTCTCAATCTGCTTTGTACTCTTGCGAACGACATGTGGACGACACAGGGGCGTCCGTACGACGACAGCTTTGCGTCCCCAGACAAAAGTAAGGACGCCATTCAGCGTCCCTATATGCAGTATGTTGTTGCGGATGGATGCGGACGACGGCGGACAAAGAAAGGCAGTGTCCATTTTGAATCAGTCCATTCTGAGGGACAATTTGGACTGGTGCAGACGGCTGCGGATGAGAGACACTAGTGTCCGCTTTGAATCTATCCAATTTATGGGACAATTCAGACGACACATGCGGACGACAGCGAATGCTGATTCTTCAGAAGTGCGGACCTGAGAATGAACTGAGGACGAGACGTTGGCATCCCCAAGTGAAGCGAGATGGTGCGGACGATGGCAGACTCATGCGAATGACATAGACCAGTGTCTGCTTTGAATCTGTCCAATTTTATGGACAATTCGGAGGATAGTGCGGACGATGTGGACAATGATGTGGCATCTGCAACTGCCCAGAATTCTGCAACGGCTAGTTTCCAATGTTCGGATGCGGACAATCCTAAAGGAGATTAGGATGTCCGCAATATGCTGTGTAATAAATAGTTGAACTTCGAAGAAGGGAACACACCAAGCAAGATTAAGCGAAGCTCTGTTGGATTTTCGACTTAACCATTGTGCATGAAATTGAGTAGTAAACGTATCCTCCAAAGTATTTGATTGTGATCATTTGTGTTTGTGGGAGGATTGTTTTATTTGTGGGCTTGAGAATTTTCTGAGAGAAAATTGCATTTGAGAGAAAAGGGTAACGCCCTAAGAATTCATTAGTGGTAACTGTACGATTGACACCCGTTCAAGATCAATTACTTGTAATCGGAAGCGGTTGTGGAATTTACCTTCAAGGGAGAACCTTGAAGGGTGGACGTAGGCGTGCTTGGCTGAACCGCGTTAACAACTCAGTGTCGAATTCTCTATCCTTGCTCCTTAGCTTATTGTTATCATTGTGGCTATTTAATTTACGTATTGTGATAAATTTGCTATTGGTTAGAAAATTTATAATCACAAAAAAAGTTAATAAACCTAATTCACCCCCGCCCCCCCTTCTCTTAGGTTAATTTCAATTCTACAAAAGTGTTTATCAATCAGACAAGTGGCAATACAATGAATGTCAATGTTTCTGC
>JAJTVF010005411.1:0-15773 GCA_022433065.1 Begonia loranthoides
TGAACCCTAGAATCCACGTAGCTAACTTCTAACCTTACCACTCCCTATGTGGGAGGAATCTATCGTATGGAAAGTCACAATTCACCCGAACACCCACACGCCTATTTACGTGTATTAGGATGACATACATAATTTAAGCAAATTTATAAGCCATAGGATGATGCATGAATGCTACCAAATAATTCATAGGAACAATGCACGAACACAATACAATTATTATAAATATAATTAAAGTTAACATGTTGAGTTTCAATTTAAGTAAAACACAACTAATTTCATTTCAACTTATTACTAGTTTTAGTGTTGCAAGGAATTAAGATTTTTTAAGGTATTCTTTTAACTATTACGAGCAAGGTAAAAGAGTGTCCAGATTCAATCAAAAACGGGGTTCAATCTCATCTCTACAAATTTTCCAGATTTAAGTCAAGTAATTGAATCGTTGGACATATCCAAAAGTTCATATCATAATTCATGGTGACAGTAGTTCAAGTTCTAGGGTTAAATCAAACGAAATCTCTAGGCATGATTTAACTATATCAAAATTTAGAATGTCACCCAAGATCCAAGAGTTTGGAGTTTATCATTTATAGACACTCACAATTGACAGCAACCAACGTTCATACTAAGCAGGTATCAAGCAGTGCATTTTTCCCATTTAATCATAACTATGTTAACATTGATCTCCAGTAGTTGACAATCCAATTTTTCAACAGTTCATCCAATTCATATTTCATAAAAACAACTATGAATTCCTACTAATCATGCTCTCCATTAAGTCAATTCCATCCACACCTCAAATCTCACTTCACCATGCTTTTCAAAAGATTAGTTCTCTGAATCGAATATAACACTATCGACGACTAATTCATAGCAATTCCTTTGAACTTATCACTTGAAATCAATGGTTAAGTAATTGGCAGTTAAAACAATTCATAGCAGTTCCTCATACAACCTCAAGCACAGATTCAAGCAATCCAAGCAAAATCTAGAACTAAAACCCGTAATGTAGGGCCACTATTGGCCAAAACAAATTCTAATTCTTACCTCACAATTTCAGCAGCAATTTGTAACAACTTAACGCAAGCAGTACAACAAAAAGACAGCAGCCAAGGTATGATCACTATTCTTCCAACTCACAATAGATCCTATACAAGGCCATACGATTGATGAATCCCATTTTTATGTCCAAATTGATTTAAATCAGAAATGACTTAAATCAGAGATTCATGATCAAACCAATAACCTCAGAACAAAATTCTTGCCTTCACATTAAGAAATCTTCTAGCAACAACTTCACATAGCAGCACAATCTTCACCAAATTCTTTCACACACTCAAGCTTCACTCATTCACATTCTCAGACTCCGAGTGAAATACAGAGGAGGAAATTTACCTATTATAGACGATGGGGAGGCCAGGAACCAAGAAGAGGATAAGCTGGCTGGACGTTCTGCCATTTGCCCAAACAAAGGAGGGTGTGGTCCATTGGCTAAAAACCACGTGGAAAGCTTCCACAATCTCAGGGATGGAAGAGACATCGCCGTAGGGTCTGGAGGGAGAAGATTTTGGTGAGTTTTGCAAGAAATTGGAAGAGAGAGACGATTTAAAAATGGGTTTCTTGGAATTCCCCGATGTTGCGGACGAGTCGAGTCGTCCGCAGTCCTCGTCCGTATCGTCTGAAAGTCGATTTGGGAAGAGAAAATGCTTCATCAGCCTTTATCTGTGCCATCCATAGGTGCCTTGAGAATGTGACATGACGTCCGCATGTATCGTCTGCATCGTCCGAAGGTGTCAAGGATTTAGGACAGATTCATTCAAACGCTATTCTTCCTCATCCGCAGGCATCCGCTTTCGTCCGAATGTGTACCAGTTCTATACAGATTCAATTGGACGCTACCCTGTGTCGTCCGCATCGTCCGCATCAGTCCGAAACGCCGAAATGCATAATTTTTTCTTAAGTCTTCCACACTTAGCTTATTTTCAATGTTAACCTCATACTTTCCAAGCACAACTTAGCACGTACCATCACATAATATAATGCACTATTCGTATATTAAAATTATCCAAATTTGATACATCATCAAAAGAAAATATATTTTTTGGGTATGACATCCTACCCACCTTACAAAAATTTTGTCCTCAAAATTTAACTAAATAAACAATTCTAGATATTTGGCCAACATATCTTCCCTTCATTCCCAGGTAGCCTCTTCATTGTTGAACTGATTCTGTCACAACACTTTCACAAGAGTGACATCCTTGTTGCACAACCTCTTAACACTGGTGTCTAGGATTCTTAGCGGTTTTTCTTCTTAGCTCAGATTAGTGCGTACCCAGATCTGCTCTTCAGGTCTCACATGAGTGACTTCGCTAAGGCATTTTCGCAACATTGATACATGAAAGACATTATGTACTCCTGACATAGCTTCTAGTAGGAGTAATCGATATGCCACAGGACCAATCCTTTCTGTGATCTCAAAAGGGCCAATATAGCGCGGATTGAGCTTCCCATTGCGCCCAAAAATGCACAACTCCCTTGAACGGTGATAACTTTAGATAAACATTATCCCCAATAGTAAACTCCAAGTCTCAGTGACGGCTATCTGCATAACCTTTCTGATAGCTTTGTGCAGCTTGCATCCTTTATCGAACAACATCTACGATTTTAGTAATTTCTTGTATCATCTTAGGACCATAATATTTGTCTTCGCCAACTTCGCTCCAATATAGAGGACATCTGCATTTTCTGCCATAGAGCACTTCATACGGTGCCATGCCAATAGTTGCCTAAAAATTGTTATTATAAGCAAATTCTGCTAATGGAAGGATCTTTTCTTATCCAACCTTATACTCAAGAATTTAGGCACGTAACATGTCTCCCAAGGTTTGAATAGTCCGCTCACTCTGACCATCAGTTTACGGTTGGAAAGTAGTGCTAAACTTCAATTTTGTACCCATTGCCTTGTTCAAACTCTTCCAGAACCTCGAAGTGAATCAGAAATCCCGATCAGATACAATAGATACTGGTACTCTATGAAGTCGAACGATCTCCTTGACATACAATTCTGCAAACTGACTCATTTCATATGTCATCTTTACCGTTAAGAAGTAGGCAACCTTTGTCAGTCTGTCGACAATCACCCATATTGCATAATGATCCTTCCTTGTCCTAGGTAATGCAGTAACAAAATCCATGGTAACCTACTCCCATTTCCATACAGGTACGGGTAGAGGTTGGAGCATACCACCAGGTCGTCGATGCTCTACTTTCACCTATTGACATATATCACAATGAGTAACATAGAAGGCAATATCGCGCTTCATCCTTGGCCAATAATAATGTTTCTTCAAGTCTTTATACATCTTGCTACAGCCCGGGTGAATAGAAAAACTAGAAGAATGCGCCTCTTTCATTATCGCAATCAATAATAATATCTCAGGCACATACCACCGATTCTTATATTTCATGATCCCATCAGTAGGTCGAGAGTAACCATGGAACTCGGGAAGAGTTGGGTCGAGTTTAAAGTCTTCACATAGAGCATTAGTCGCTAGTTCTTCTTTAATTCTTTCCAATATCGATGGCTTAAGTGTCAAAGCTGATAAAACTTCTGTCAACTATCCAGGAACCAATTGTACATCTAATTCCTGCATATCTTTCTATAAGCTAGCTAGCATTTCCTTGCACATTATGCTCATCAGAGCAACTTATCGACTCAGAGCATCAGCAACTACATTTTCTTTTCCCAGATGATACTTAATTTCGCAATCATAGTCTTTTACGAATTTCAGCCAGCGTCGTTGTTGCATATTCAGATGCTTCTACGTAAAAATATACTTCAGGGTCTTGTGATCGGTGAAAATCTCACACCGTTGCCTATAAAGGTAATGCCTCCAAATCTTCAATGTAAATACCATAGCAGCTAGCTTGAGGTCATGAGTGGGATAATTTGCTTCATGTGGCTTAAGTTGTCTCGAAGCATAAGCAATCACTTTCCCATTCTGCATCAGAACACCACCAAGTCCACATTTAGAGGCATCACAATATATACAGAAATTCCCATCTTCCACAGGTAAAGCCAATACTGGTGCAGTAGTCAAACGATACTTCAACTCCTGAAAGCTTTCTTCTCACTTATAAGACCACCAAAATCTCACATTCTTCTTGGTTAGACTGGTGAGAAGCATAGCTATCTTAGAAAACCCACTGATAAATTATTGGTAATACCCAGCCAATCCGAGGAAAGTCCGAACATCACCGACATTCTTTGGCTGTACCTATTCAACAACTGCTTGAATCTTCGATGGATCCACAACAATACCTTCTTTAGAAATAACATGGCGAAGAAAACCGACCTCCTTCAACCAGAATTCGCATTTTGAAAATTTTGCATAGAGCTGGTGCTGCCTTAGAATATATAGAGCAATCCTTAGGTGCTCAACATGTTCTTCCTCCAATTTAGAATATACCAAAATATCGTTAATGAAGACGATGATGAATTTATCCGGATAATCTCAGAATACACAGTTTATCAAATCCATAAAAGTCGCAGGGGCATTGGTTAGCCCAAAAGACATTACAAGGAATTCATAGTGTCCTTATTTGGTCCTAAACGCCATCTTCGGCATATCCTCTTGCTAAACCTTTAACTGATAATATTCCTAGCGTAGATCGATCTTCGAAAATACAAGCGCCATGCAATTGATCGAACAGATCATCAGGTAGTGGGTATCTATTCTTAATAGTTACTTTGTTCAGCTCACGGTAATCAACGCATATTCATAATGATCTATTCTTCTTCTTCGCAAATAAGACGGGAGCTCCCAGGGTGAGAAACTTGGTCGAATGAATCCCTTTGTAATTAATTCTTCAAGCTGAACCTTCAACTCTCGTAACTCGGCGGGTGCCATCCTGTACTGATTCTTTGAAATTGGTTCCGTACCAGGATGGAGATCGATAACAAATTCAATTTCTCTAGCAGGAAGTAATCCCAGAAGATCATCCAGAAAAACCTTTGAAAAGTCACGGACCACCATTACATCTTCAATATTTGTTTCCAGTTTGATCATGGTATTAATAACACTGACAAGAAACTCTTCACATCCGTGCTTCATCAATTGATCTGCCTTTAGTGCATAAATAATTGCCAGTTTTCCTTTTTCCTTCATTCCTCAAAAAACGTGTGGCTCGCCATTGAGAGGATAAAAACAAACCTCTCGTCTTGCACAATTCATAACGGCATGATTTAAAGTCAACCAATCCATGTCGAACCCTTGAATATCCATAACAATTAGAGTCGCATCAAATTTCTGGCCATTGATCTGGACTGCATAGTTTTTAAGAATACTCTTGGCAATCGTATGATCGTCGGAAGGTGTGAGTACTTGATATCCATTCTTAGGAATACCCGATGTACATCTTGCTTTCGCACATATTTGTGTTGAAATAAAGGAATGAGCGGCACCTATATCAAATAAAGTATACGCGGCCATATTATCAATATAAGTTGTACCTAAGGTTTTCATGGATATCATTTATTTAAGTACGAGACTTTCTAAAGCTAATAAATATCACATTAGTATAACAGGTATATCTACTATTCGAATAACAATTGTGTACCTGATATGACAGCCGGTAGCTCCTCTTCTTCAACATCCTCCCCTTGCATTGAAAATACCCACGGGGATGCATTGCCTGTCTGATTTGGGCAGTGCCTTGCTATGTGTCTAGGCTTTCCACACTTGTAGCATTCATTAGTATTCACTCTGCACTGTCCAGGGTGGCTTTTCCGACATATAGGGCACAAATTAGGTGCCACAGGTGCAACAACTATTGCTTCGATCATATGGTGCTTGTCATGCCCCTGTTGTGCCCAGGGTACAGGTGGCCTTCTCATGCCACAGTTCACGGGTGGAGTCCCACGCTGCTGGAGATTCTAACTATTCCTCCCAATCCTCTGAGCAAACTCCCTCTGTCTGGTAGCAATTCCTTCCACATCCTCGACATCCACTGCCCTAGCCACGATCTGCTAATAAGGGACACCCCGGATACCAGACATCCGTACGCACCTCAGAATCTCTATCTTCAGTCCTTGCATGAAATGCTGCACTTTCGAACCATTCTAACTAACCAAGTATAGGGCATACCGAGATAGTGCCTCGAACCTCCGAATATTGTCCGACACAGTCCCCGTCTGACGAAGCCGTATAAACTCTGTAAACTTCTGATTCTTAATGGTATAACTAAAATACTTTTCGTTGAATAGCTCCTTGAAATCCTTCCAAGTGAGAGTCTGCAAATCAAGAGTCGGCTCTATCGCTTCCCACCAAAACTGTGCATCATGAGTCAACAAGTAGACAACACTCTTCACTTTTTCACTTTCACAAATGTCAGCATAAGCAAACATCTTCTCAATTGCACGGATCCATGTCTCGGCTATTGAAATATCAGAAATATTTGCCTCTAAAGTTGGCGGTTTAAGGCGCAGAAACCGATCCCAGCCGGCCTCTGCGGGTACTATAGCGGCACGGAGATCCCTGTTACCATTGTTATTCCTATGCCCATTGCCGTTACCACGTTCTACTAGTCTTTCGATAAGTTGAGCATGTTGTGCCATAAATTTAACCTGTCACTCAACCACTTCCGCTATACGATTCAAAGCCTCGTCTCGCTCATCGGGTACTAGCATGTTATTCCTTCCTCCTCGTTCCATTTTAATTTGTTTTCTCTAAATTTAAATTTTTAAGGACTGGTAAGTTATTGAACATAATTAAAATTTAAAATTTGAACTTTACTTATAGTAGGAGGAGTGTTCCACGATGATTCCTTGTGTTATCAACAGTCCACAGAACCAAATTTGACTTGGTTGTGCTCTGATGCTAACTGTAATAGCTCGTTAATTTAAAACTATTTTTCCTTTATTTAAAATACGTCATAAAATTTTTCGCTCAATTTATTTACTTTTCATTTGAAATCCATTTTTACAGAAAGAAAAATCAGAGTAATTAATCGCAGAAATAATACGAAATAAACATAGAAGGTTTTGAACATAGTGTAATGTTTTATCAAAAGTACTAAAGTCCCTATTACAATACGAATATCAAAAACATCAATTGTGAAAATTACCAAAATACCCCTTACTCAAAATACCATCAATTCTCAAAATACGTGATTCACACCCAGTAGGTCAAATCAGTTGATAACATGAGGGACCTTCCTAGAACGCCTCTTCCTCAATTGGTACATCATCTTCATTATAATCATTCCCTACATTATGGAGAAAACAATGAGCCTAATGCCCAGCAAGAATCAGAATTAATGTAATGCAAATGATGCATGACATACAATGCATTACAGAAGAGAACCGTTTCTCTTATGGCAGTTAAGGTGGAATACTCCCTAAATTCATGTGGCCTAACCAGTCACTCTGAGGAGGAGATTTATCCATCGGGGGTGTTACCACAAGTAGGTATCCTCACTTTTGTTCAAGACGTTGAGTGTTTCAGAACAGGATAAATTGTGAACCCTAGAATCCACGTAGCTAACTTCTAACCTTACCACTCCCAACGTGGGAGGAATCTATCGTATGGAAAGTCACAATTCACCCATACCCCAACACACCTATTTACGTGTATTAGGATGACATACATAATGTAAGCAAATTTATAAGCCCTAGGATGATGCATGAATGCTACCAAATAAATTATAGGAACAGTGCACGAACACAATACAATTATTACAAATATAATTCATGGAACTGTAAAGCTTCACAATCTAAAGTTAACATGTGGAGTTTCAATTTAAGGAAAACACAACTAATTTCATTTCATCTTATTACTAGTTTTAGCATTGCAAGGAATTAAGATTTTTTAAGGTTTTCTTTTAACCATTACGAGCAAGGTAAAAGAGTGTCCAGATTCAATCAAAAATGGGGTTCAATCTCATCTCTACAAATTTTCCAGATTTAAGTCAAGTAATTGAATCGTTGGACATATCCAAAAGTTCATATCATAATTCATGGTGACAGTAGTTCAAGTTTTAAGGTTAATTCAAACGAAATCTCTAGGCATGATTTAACTATATCAAAATTTAGAATGTCACCCAAGATCCAGGAGTTTGGAGTTTATCATTTACAGATACTCACAATTGACAGCAACTAACGTTCATACTAAGTAGGTATCAAGCAGTGCATTTTTCCCATTTAATCATAACTATGTTAACATTGATCTCCAGTAGTTGACAATCCAATTTTTTAATAGTTCATCCAATTCAGATTTCATAAAAACAACTATGAATTCCTACTAATCATGCTCTCCATTAAATCAGTTCTATCCACACCTCAAATCTCACTTCACCATGCTTTTCAAAAGATCAGTTCATTGAATCGAATATAACACTATCAACGACTAATTCATAGCAATTCCTTTGAACTTGTCACTTGAAATCAATGGTTAAGTAATTGGCAGTTCAAACAATTCATAGCAGTTGCTCATACAACCTCGAGCACAGATTCACGCAATCCAAGCAAAATCTAGAACTCAAACCCGTAATGTAGGGCCACTATTGGCAAAAACAAATTCCAATTCTTACCTCAGAATTGACGTAGCAATTTGTAACAACTTAATACAAACAGTACAACAACATGACAACGGCCAAGGTATGTTCACTATTCTTCAACTCACAACAGATCCTATACAAGGCAATACGATTGATGAATCTCATTTTTATGTCCAAATTGATTTAAATCAGTAATGACTTAAATCAGAGATTCATGATCAAACCAATAATCTTATAACAAAATTCTTACCTTCACGTTAAGAAATTTTCTAGCAATAACTTCACATAGCAGCACAATCTTCACCAAATTCTTTCACACACTCAAGCTTCACTCATTCACATTCTCAAATTCAGAGTGAAATACAGAGGAGGAAATTTACCTATTATAGACGATGGAGAGGCCAGGAACTAGGAAGAGGATAAGCTGGTTGGACAGTCTGCCATTTCCCCAAACCAAGGAGGGTGTGGTCCAATTGCTCAAAACCACGAGGAAAGCTTCCACAATCTCGAGGATGGAGGAGACATCACCGCAAGGTCTTGAGGGAGAAGATTTTAGTGAGTTTTGCAAGAAATCGGAAGGGAGAGATGATTTCAAAATGGGTTTCTCGGAATTCCCTGATGTTGTGGACGAGTAGAGTCGTCCGCAGTCCTTGTCCACATCGTCCGAAAGTCATTTTGGGACGAGAAAATGCGTCCTTAGCCTTTGTCCATATCGTCCGTAGGTGCGTTGCGAACGCGACATGACGTCCGCATCGTCCGAAGGTGTCCAGGATTTAGGACAGATTCATTCGGACGCTATTCTTCCTCGTCCTCAGGAATTCGCTATCGTCCAAATGTGTCTTAGTTCTATACATATTCAATCGAACGCTGCCCTATGTCGTCTGTATCGTCCGCTTGAGTCCGAAACGCCGAAATGCATAATTTTTTCTTTAGTCTTCCACACTTAGCTTATTTTGAATGTTGATCTCATACTTTCCAAGCACAACTTGGCACATACCATCACATAATATAATGCACTATTCATGTAATAAAATTATCCAAATTTAGTACATCATCAAAAGAAAATATATTTTTGGGGTATGATAGTTAATCATGTTATAATAATAAGGCTTGGATCAATGCTCCGTTAAGATGTAGAAGTATTCTTTTTAATGATCTATGAGCCTGTCTAGTAATTACGGGTAGAGAAATTTATAAGTCGTAATTATTAGTGATAAATGTTTTATTCATGAAGGTATCAGAAGAGAAGAAGAATGAAGATTAAGTGCTATTATGCGTTATCACTTTGAGGTAAGGAACTTGGGTGTGTCTTGGTCATTTGGAGGCCCTACAGCACAAGTAGAGTGCGTGTGTTTTGTGTTCGTTCTTGAAATGCTTACTGTTAGTTAGTTCCTTGGATGATTTTCTATTATAGTTCTTACTGTTTTGTGTAGTTCTTCTTGCTGCTATTAGTGGTTACTCCCTGTTATGTTTTCCTCGTCGATTTCTCTTTGTGAATCATTACAAGCTCTATGATATTTTCCTTTCATTGTTTAGCTCTGTTTTATTTCCTATTATGTGATACAAATGCTTTGTTGAAAGAAGTGATGAATGCGAGAAAGGTGATGAATGTCGAGAGTGTGAAAGACGAGTGAATATGTTAAGTCTGGAATAAGTTAGGAACTCTATTTTTGATACTGAATGATTACTTGCTGTTTAGTTTTCCACTATCATGCTATTATTTCCTTTCTATTGTTCTGCCATCTATTGTCCGTTTTATCTCCCTAAACTAGTATGCTCACTTGTTAGTCAATTAGTTAAATGTTAATCTGTAGAAACTAACTAGATGAATTAATCTAAGCATGCGAACTATTTGAATTGTGTAATCAAGGCATGTAAACTACTTAATCTGTATTTATAATCTTCCGAGCATGTAAATCTATTAGTTGTTTGACTTCTCTAATTCTAGCATGTTTATTTACTTATCAACGTAGAAATTGTAATCAATTGAGCATGTCAACCAAGCTAGTTAACTGGCTAAGTAGGTAAGTTAACCAGCATGTTTAAATGTTAATTAGAGCATGTTAATTAGCTTAAATAAATTAGTTAACTTGAGCACAATAATCTGATTAGAGCAAGTAACTGGATTAGCATTAGAAACCGAGCACGTTAACCAATTAGTTAATCTAAGCATGTAAATAAGCATGATAAATTAACTAGTTGTTAAACCTTGAACATGATAATGAATTTGTTGAGCATGTAATTAAATTAGATTAATATTCCCATGACAATTAATTAAAATATGCCATGTTTAACCAACGAACTAGAACAAAAGCATATTTAAATCACCTAGAATAATAAATATCAGAAACATGTAAATGGACTAGAAAATTAACTAGGATAATTAGCATATTAATTAATTTGAGCATGTTTCCCTTGTTTTTGTTCAGTGTATATTATTCTAACGTTTCTATATTTCCTTATGATTTGTTATGTAAGTTTCTTAATGTTCGTTTCGTGATTTCCTTATGTGTTTTGTTGTGTTCCGTTCAGTATCATAATTGCTTTCATGTCCGTCTTCAATTCTCGTTATTCAATTACTATTGTTTACTTTATTATATCCGCAACTACAATTTCAGTTACTTTCTTTTATATGCGCATTTCAATTTCTAATAATGTTATTTTATAACGCATCATGCATCATGCTAGGTTGAGAATGTATGTTCACGCATCATATTAATAGAAACCCATAGGGAGTGCCACCTTGGTGGTGGTACGTAAGCATGCACAAGTGAGGAAAATGTTAAGGAAAGAAAGAAAAGGGAGTTGGGGGCGGATGGGTAGTCGGGTCTAGTCTGCAATCTACCCGAAGCCCCTCCCTTACCATGTATGGGAGTTCTATATTGCAAGTAAAAGGCTAGGTCCAGTTAACTATACTATTCCATATAGGTCCTCAAATCTCTAGCTTGATGTATGGGTAACGAACGAACAAATGAATGTAAAGTAATGAACGAATGAATGATGTGATGAAAGGATTGGTTTGGGTGACCCCCATTCTAACAAGGACTAAATAGAGGTATTCCATAATTGCATTAACCATTTTTCTTACTGAGCCATTAGGCTCACGTATTACTTGTGGTGTAGGTACAAACAACAAACAGATAATAATAGGCTCACATACGAAAATGACGAACAAAAAATAAAGTAGAGTTGAAGGATTTGCACGAACCAGATTCAGAGCTTGCCATGCATGAAGAGGGTAAAAGAGAAATAGTTGTAATTAAATTAAGTATTTTAAATTGTATTTAACTGTCTAGCACTTCGGTTTTACTCAATAGTTTAGTTTCCATTCTCAACTCATTATTTACGCTTTCGCAACGTTTTAAATAAATGATTTCATAACTCTTCTGCATTTCATCAATTCGATTTTATAACGAGTTTTAGAAATCCTTGGTAGCGATCTGGTTTTAGCATCGTGCTCTGATTCATTTTATAAAATTTTGAATTTTTTAGCATTTTCAAGGATTTATGAAAATCCGGGTCGTTACATGCTAGTAAATTTAACATACTTTTAACAGTTTATAGGTTTAACCATGCATAGCTAGTTGATTAAACATACTTGACTAGTTGTGTTCAAGTCTAGTTAATTAATATCCTTGTAGTTAATAACTAATCAGCAAGTAAAAAATAATGGAAATGTAACAGCTTGAGTTTCTAATTAATTACTCTACAGGTAATTACTCTAGTTAACTACTCGTTCTAGATAAGTTAATTAACGTGCTATATTATTCTAAGTTAAGTTAAATAACATGCTTCCATTATTCTAATAAATCAAATACTCAAGTAAGGCACAATTAAGTTATGTACCATTATTATCTAAGTTAATTGACATGCTCAATACTAATTAGTTCACTTGTTTAGAGTAATTAGTTAGTTAGGTAACCTAAGATGAATGATTTATTGGTTAAACATGCTGTAATTATGCAAATCAATTACTCTAGTTATAATCAAATAGATAGATTAACACGCTCAAGTATAGTTGGCTAGATATTCTAATTGATTAATCTAGTTAATTACCTTAGTTAGGTTCTAATTCACATGCGTAGATAAATAATTTGATCAATTAAACTACGCTAAGTGGATGAACATACTCATTAGGGAAATAGAACTTTGATTAATCACATAGACATTCAAACACTAGAACTAGCAAGACCAATACTGTAAAAGCCGTGAAATTTTAATGATAAATTCCACGTGTAAATTTTTTGCGTTTAAAATTGGTCATAGCGTTGAAGAAGTTGACCGAATTGTCGTGCAGAGGCCACGTATGCAAATTTGATCAATTGGTCAAAATCGGCAAAATCAAAATCTTCCGAACAAAGAGCTCAATTAAGGAACGAAATTGGACAATCAAAATTTGAAGCGATAACATCGTTAGATGATCTTAAAATTAAATTGAGAGTTTAAGTAGTCTATAGAATGATAATGTATACAATTGGTGTATATACATTTATTTTAAAATGGAAAGGAATTAAGGAAATTTATTTGGATAAGAGAAATGAATGAGTGAGGATTAAAAGAAATAAGAGAAAGTTGAAGGATTAAAAATGAAAAATGAGGATGGTGGAAAAAGGGGGGAAAAATCACACCCATTTATATTGAAATCGAATAGTTTAAGGGTGACTTTGTAAAGAAAAAAAAGAAAAAAAGAAAAAAAGAGGGACTTAACCCTAAATCTGGAAGAGGAAAACAATTCCTCTTCCCAGATTCATCCCTTGTTTGCGTCGGCCAAGAGAGAAGTCGAGAGGGAGAAGAGAGACGCCGGCGACCAACGAACCGGTGAAATCGACGGACGGCAGCAATGCGACGACGTCCGACCGACGAGGTGAGGCGGCTTTCGAGCGACAGGATGCTGATCGATAGGTTCGCTCGACCCACGGCGTTGCGACGATGTTGGCCGCGAACGGTCGACTTCCGAGCAGGCGAAGAACGACGCCGGTGGCCGCGGGCTTCCGATCCGAGTGACGCTGGCGACAAAACAGCTCAACCCCAAGCGTGTCCTTCCGATTCCGGCGAGCGTCGATCTCGGATCCGTGACGGGAGCTCTGAAAATCGAACCCATTTTTCCGACTCAGGCAGCGACGAGTTCGGATCTGTGATGGAGCAACTCCTAGGCCGAACCCGACTTCGTTTCCGACGGCGAATAGATTTCCGTTTCTGGTGACAGACTACTCCGAATCGTTCGGTGGGTGAGGTTTTCGATCCGAGTTTTATTTCGATGTTAAGTTCGTTTCCGAGAGGTTGTTGGTTGATATGTGTTTTGGGTTTACAGTGATCGAATCGAAAGATTTCGGACGGACAGTCTTCGGCGACGACAACTTTGGATCTGAATATATTTACGATTTTTCGATGAGGAAAACAGGATGCGGATCCCGTCCTATTGGTGAGAAAATTTCTAGTTGGACTGTTCCATTATGATTTTTAGTCTTGAATGTGATTTCGCTGCTTATTTGGAGTGATTGATTGCTTAGTTGGATTTCTGCTGTCATTAACGATGAAGGGCTGAAGTTGATAGATTGGTTTATGAATTAGTGATAAGTTTCTGAATATTGCTTGGATTATTTAGGCTTAAATTTGCAGAACGTATTGTTTATGCCCTGTGATTTTTATTCTATTTGGGTTCTGCTATAGTTTTGTTGGCTATCAATTTGGTATTGCTTGTGAGAGATCCAGTGGAATTGTTTTATTTGGATTTTAGGTTTTGCTAAATTGTTTGATTCAAGTGATAAATTTTGAATATTGGTTGTGATTCCAATCAATGGATAGTGGTAAACATAAGCTTTCGTTTCGTTATTGGTTATTGATGAGAAAACCATGAAAAATCCTTATGACCTTGTTTGCATTAATTTGCTCGGTTAATTTGGTATTGTTGGGTATTAAAGTGGATTCTGACTATTTAATTTCGAGCACTAAGATTTGCTAAGTTCTGCATTTGAGTTCTGTTTTATAGTTGGAATGCAACGCTAATAATGTCGTGGAATCTGTTGCTCTGTTAGTTGAGCTTAAGATAGACATGGTTATAAATATGAATTTTGTTGATAGCCGTAAAGATGATGTATGTTCTGACGAATGAGACTTTGGATTTTTAAAGCTGTGTAGGTGTTCAGGATTTGGATTATGAGATTAAGAAATGTTGTTAGATAAAGTTGGAACCTTTATTGGAATTCTTTGCAAGTTGGTTGGTCTTTGTATGAAACCCTTGCTTATTTTCCTAGAATTTAATTATGATATTCTCGCGTTTATACCTTTGTCAGGCTTGGTCAATTTCAGCGAGTGTGATACGATTTTGCGTAACTGGTTGCTCCGGTTGATAAGGCAGACCGTCGTCGAGGTAGGGATTTCTATACCTCTTACGTTATATTGCATCCTATCCCGTTTTCCAAAATAATTATTTTGTGGACTACCACACTTGGAAAATGACGGGGACTGGTCGACAGCACGTCCGTTTTTATTAGTAGTATGTTTTCTCAAGTTTAATTCCGTACATGGTTTGAGATTTATTGTGCACATGTTGAGGGATGGATCCGCCAACCCCTTTGATACCTTCTGTTGCGTGAAGGTTGATTGTTTGACGTGCGAAAAATATAGGTGGGGCATTGGTGACATGTCCTCAGGTTGAAACTCCTGAAAGTCGTAAACCTCGTATGGGAGGGTGATGACGCCTCCTTGGATCGCAAGCCCCTAAACCTGGCCAGGATTTGTCCCACGGATCAGACGGTTGTCAATCGCTGAGACTTGTTTATCCTAAGTCCATATATAGCGAGCAACTGTATCCGTTTTATGTGATTACACGATTATACGATTATACGGGTTGTGTTGTGCAGCCAGGTGCGCCGGCAACTCAGGTGACGTACGGAATCTTCGGATCGTCGTCATTATTCCTGCCTCATAAGGTGTTGTCATCGACGGGTGACCACCTCTTCTATGTTGTGTGGCAGGTGAGTCCATGAGTGACCACCCCTTTTCACTGACGACATTTTCAAATTGGAAAACGATGATGGCCTATTTTACGAGGTATAGCTGTCTATGTATACAGCAAGATTTTTAATAAAAGCCTCATCGATGGCCCTTGGGTCGGTTTGGTAAAATGATAAAGAGTTTGAAGTGATTTTAAAAATCCATGTACTGTGGAATGAAACATAACCTTGTTCTCGAAAAATGTACAAAACCAGTTTTGC
>JAJTVF010005412.1:0-21706 GCA_022433065.1 Begonia loranthoides
TCCCGCCTCCCTTCACGCGCCCCCGGCTTGAACCGTCGTCATATGTGAATTGATTAAACTAGTTTTTATTTAGTTTGTTTCATTAAATTTCTAATAATTTTAATTACTTGTTCATCTATTTTTATTTAGTTTGTTTCATTAAATTTCTAGTAATTTTAATTTAAAAAAAACTATTACATTATATTATTTTTAATATTTAAAAAATTAGGAAACTAAACCGGTCCCGGACCGGAACCGGTTCCTGAAATCCCGGTCCAGAACCGGACCGGAACTGGTTCTGGACCGGTTCCGGTACCAGTCTTCACACAATTGGCACCGGTACCGACCGGTCCGGGATCGGACCGGTCAGAACCGGACCGGACCGGTCCCATGCACACTCCTATTGTTCATGAAGTAGTTGTTCTTGAATTGTAAGAACTGTGGGCTCAGCTTTCCAAAATCATGCCCACTTGGGTAGCCTCATCAATATAGGCCCCATTAATTTCAGCCTCATGAATCGTGCTAATCATCATCAACACATGCTCACGAACGGAGGTATCGGCCCACATTTTGCTATTCATGACTTTCTTGATAGCTTCATGACGGGCTTGGTCAGATGGTTTACCAAACATGTTTTGAAGAGACTCCATTATCTCATAAGCAGTCTCTGTGTTCTCAAATTTTGTGTTGAGAACATTTGTCATGGAAGCGAGTAAATAACAACGAGCTTTGTCATTTGCTCGTTTCCATGTCTCGAACGGTTCTCTCTCCTCTTTTGTGGCATTTTCAGCAGGGATCGGAGGACATTCCTCTGTCAGGACAAACTTCAAGTTGTCGTGCACAAGAATCATATTCATGTTCTTTTTCCAGTTGACGAAATTTTCGCCAGTCAACTTTTCAGTCGCGAGTAAATTAATCATAAAAGAAAACATTATGCTGTAATAAATAGATAAATAATGATTAATACTATGCATAAAATTCATAACTAAATATGGCAAGTAAAATGATGCATGAGCATACAAAATCACTAAATAAAATGCAAATGCTATTATTGCCTCGATACATAATATTTTTCCTTAGGGTAAAAATATTATCGATTAATAAATTTATTTAAAATATCTCATATTTTCAAATTTATTAACTATCGATTAGTTTTGGTCAAAATGTGATTAACACATTATATCACATTTTTATGAGTGTATACCATCGTTTCGGTTTTATAAAACTTAACTTATAATTGCCGCCTTAGGACGGTCAATTATAAAATACATTTTATAAAACTTATCTCTAGGAGATCAACCATGGTATTGATCTAAGCGAACACTCTCCTTAGGGAGGACGATAACTAAGTCGTCTCGGAGCCCCACTTAAATCTCACGTTGTTGAATCAACGATGGAGACCATGGAAAGTTACGCTTAACTCCCCACTCCCACTCATAATTTTGAATTATAGTGATTTTATAGAATATCACATATTCTATTAAATCTATGTTAAAAAATATTTTATATATAGATGATTAATTTTATATTCAAATTATAAAATTAATGATACTAAATAAACAATTTATTTAGCACTTACAAAATAATGTAAAAATTTTAACAATTAAAATTTTGCATTATTTTATTTTCTCACATAATTCATAAATATGAATTAATAGTTTTAATCTAATTAAAACTATTTAATTTTTAACAAACTAATTTATTAAAATTAAATAAATAAAATATATGCAATGAATGCATGTTAATGTGAGAAAACTCAATGATAAGTAGGCCCCTATATGTAAGTATTATATGACATGTGAATGCATGACAATGATAAAACTACTTATATCAAGCATAAAAATAAATGAAATAATGACCGGGTCGATTTGGGTATTTCTAAAATTACATATAAACCCATAAAAAAAATTATCTAAACTCTTGGTGGTCTTCACATTTGTTTTGCATCATATGTCGCGGTGACAACAATTGCACACCATAGTCCCGCTCCAAAATTTGTCTTGTCCTCCTTCTTTCTTTGATCTCCATCAACATTACATAAAAAGTATTTACCCAAGACAAATTGGGTTTATATAAAAATTAAAAATAAGAAATTTAAAAAATATTCCTAACTCAAATCGGCCACATGAAATTACGCTCATTATTTCAATCATGCATATATCCACACATTCAACATTTCAAAAACATATATATAAATTAAAAATGCATAAGCCTACTTATCATCACATATAATGATTATCATAAAATCACATTATTAATATGTTATAACTACAACGAAGCTCTGATACTAATTGTTGGTTTTTAGGTTCCATCGCATGACGGAATTACCGATGTTCACAACAACGGTAATGTGCGTAACCTATGTATCATGAAAAAACAATTTTATCATGAACATAAAATCGGATCGTTGTTATAATATATTAATAATAATATGATTTTAGATCTAATCTAAAAGATAAAGAATGTTACCTTTGTAGCTTACTTCGCACGGGTACAAGATCAACCTTCGATCTTCTCCGCCAATCCTTATCACCTCGAATAAGTACGTGTGGGCGTGATGAACGAAACAAGATCACACTCAATTTATGATAGATCGTATTCTCAACACATGAGACGATCTATTTGGATTTAGAAAACACTTTTCTAAAGCCAACACGGAAGACAAAAATTTTTCTCTCAAAATGGATTTCTTTCTCAAAGACTTCAAAAAACTCAAAAACTTTTTAGCTAATGAGTTAGGACCTCTATTTATAGTGGTATTGCTCCATAATGGTCATTATGACATTTAGAGAAAAAACCACTACAAATTCCTCATTACATTTATAAGAATGTTATGGAAATTAAAAGTTTTGTCACCATAGCTCAACACTTGGCATATTTAAGTTATAACACATTTATAACAAAAATGTTATGGAAAACAAAAGGTCATTAAATCAAATTTGACATTAATTCAAATTTGATAAAATTCATTTTAAAAAACTATGTGACATCCCGCCCTGTGAAGGCCAGGAAAGGCCCAGTTGTGGGTCCGGCCCATATCAGGGGGGCACAATCCCACATCGTTTGAGAGATTAGAAAATGCATGGTATATAAGCATGGAGCCCCTTCCTACCTAGTACAACGCGTTTTGGGCTAACCCCAAGAACAAAATCGTGCGGGCTTCGACCCAAAGCGGACAATATTGTACTGGGAGCACCGGGGGACGTTACAAATGGTATCAGAGCGAAATCCCAACCGGAAGTGTGGCCGACGAGGACGTCGGGTCCCCAAGGGTGGGAGATTGTGACATCCCGCCCTGTGAAGGCCAGGAAAGGCCCAGTTGTGGGTCCGGCCCATATCAGGGGGGCACAATCCCACATCGCTTGGGAGATTAGAAAATGCATGGTATATAAGCATGGAGCCCCTTCCTACCTAGTACAACGCATTTTGGGCTAACCCCAAGAACAAAACCGTGCGGGCTTCGGCTCAAAGCGGACAATATTGTACTGGGAGCACCGGGGGACGTTACAAACTATTTTTAAAAGTTACTTTATATTTGTTACTTTATTGAATAATCAATAATTCAATTGCTTCATTTAATGAAACATAACAAATATATTAACTTTGACAACTTTTGTCATTTTATCTTAATTAATTGAATAATCAATAATTCAATTATTTTATCTAATGAAAAAATAATAATAATAAACTTATTATTGAGTGTATTAAATAATTAATTCATAATTAATTATTTAATCTCATTTATTCATTTTTCTATTATTCGAATAATGATAGAATGTGACAAAGGGACCGATGAACCATAGAGTATTTTTACTTAAAATAATGTCCATTGATATAGTCATTACATATGTATTAACTCTTCATTTAGATTCGCAATAGAGCTAGGTTTATAATCCGTTAACCTCTCATATTACTTCTTTATCCTTGACTACCATTAGTTCTTAATTAAATAATTAATTCATAACGATTATAAATTGCGCACTAATTATTCAATCCTTGAACTAACAAACAAGAGAATCTATAGGAATGGATTTCATTGTATCAATATTAACATTCCCAGCTATTCATTTTAATTTACTACCAATATACAAGGTATACGAATCGTAACTTATACAAAACTTTATCGAGTAAATCAAAGAATAAATTAAAACAAAATAGGAGTTTATTAAATACAATGAATTAAGATCATACATATATGACCATCATTATGATAAAATTAATTGTTCTATATCTAACGTAAATTATTAGAACAATGTAATTATATCTGGTCTAGTCCTATATAATCATATTATATAAAATATATTTATCTTATGTCACTACATATTTAGTCGGGATATGACTATACATTCTTAATGAGATAAACTATGTTTATGATTATGAACTATTTGAAGATTCCATACTTCAAATATAAGTCATGGACATATTTTGGTTATTACTCTTTATATTTTATCCCACATATATACAATATATATGCTAATATAAAGTTAGCATAAATAACCAAAGAATTTTCTATGAATTTTATAAAACATAATATAAAATGTTAACATAATATCAATCAATATAAATTTATTCATATATTACAAAAGTGTTCTATTACATTTGCTTATTGGGCATATTACTCCCAACATAAACCAGTAGGGAAATCTATACTAAATGCAATGCATGATAAAATCGTTTTCTTCATCATTTGAAAATCATTTTATGCTTCTCATTTTACCGTACATGGATTTTAACATTTAAAACCTCTTTATCATTTTAACATTTAAAACCTCTTTATCATTTTAAATAACCGATTCATGGCCCTCGATGTGGCTTTATTAAAACCCGTTGTATATATAGATAGTTATAATCACAAAATACGTCAACATCGTTTTCCGTATGAAAAACGTCATCAGTGAAAAGGAATGATCACGCAAGGATCCATTCATCACTCGTCATCAAAAGGTGGTATGATCTCTCGGATGTGCCGATGGGCTGTAGCCACCGCCGATACGATCTGAAGATCTAGTGCATACTCGAGTTGTCGGCGAACCAGTCAGCGACGACACAATTAGCGTAACCACCCAACACAAATCACATAAAGGTGGCTATCTGCCAATAGCAACACCTCATTAGGCAGGAAAGAATATCAATAACAACGATCCGTAAATCCAGCTCGTCACCCGAGTTGCCGGCGAATCAGTCAGCGACAAACATAACTCGTATAATCGTATTACCCGGATGAGGTTGCTCATGACAAACCGTTTCTCACTAGTACCTAAATGCTCCCAAATTGACGAGGGTTGGCGACGAGCAATCTCAAGTCATCCAGGCAACCCGCCAAATGAAAACGGTACTAGGATATGCTAATCTTTGTGACTACAACACTGCCAACTCCATGTGACCCTGACCAAATTTAGGGGCTTGCAACACAAGGAAACGTCATCACCCTCCCATCTGAATTTCCACTTTCAGGATTTGCAACCTGAGGACACGTCACTAATGTCTCATCCTCTTTTGTAACTTCCAGGGATCGAAACCTGAGGACATATCATGAATGCCCTATGCGCCATTTCGCACGTAAACGATCAATCTTCACGCAGTAGAATATTGCACGGGAATAGCCTCGTGATGCTTTAGTGCTAGAGTGCCTAAAACATCAAGAAGATTCATCCTCCCGATGTACATATTAAACCTTCTCGCAATAGAAGATTTCGGGGATAACCTCACGATACTTTAGCGCTAGAGTGCCTAAAACTAGGCCTGGGCAAATCGGGTATCGGGTCCCGTTCCAGACTGTTCGGAACCGAGTATTCGGTTCTCGATTCCGACAATATGGTACCGAACCCGGAACCGATGGGAATTGGTACCGAAACCGGAACCAGAACCGACCTTGGTTCTGGGTCCGGTTCCTATCGGTTCTCGGTTCCCCCCCGTGGACATTGAAGAAGTAAATTTGAAGAAGTAATTATATCTTAAAAAAACGGAGGAAGATACAAACTGGACTATTCGGTCTTTGAATGAATCTATTCTTTTCACTTACAATGTAAATTAAGATGTGATCTCTAGCGACAGCTCGATTTTCTTGCAGCAACGAACGAACAAGCTTCCAAATGTTATTAAACCCATAAATTCGATCTAATTTCTATGCTCGTTGAATCTGGAACGAACGAACAAGCTTCCAAATGTTATTAAACCCATAAACTCGATCTAATTTCTATGCTCGATCTAATTATTCCTGTGGGCACTAGAGCAGAGGTAAGAGCGAGATATAGCTTCTTTATCGTCTTTTCCTGATAAACAGCAAGTTATGGTTGTAGACAATTTACTGTGAGAAAATCAAAGTTCAATGGTACTTACTCGGATTATACGATGAAAAACTGAGCAATACTCTTTTGTTCTCGCTAAAACCTCATAGAGAGGAGAAAATAGACCGGAATGAGAGGAGAAATCAAACCAAATTTGCAGTCGTCGTCGTCGTCGCAAATCGCAGCTTCTCTGTCGTCGAATCGTCGCAAATCGCAGCTTCTGTCCTCGTCGCAAATCGTCGTCGCACGCAGCTTCTGTCCTCGTCGCACTGCACCTTAGCAGATTGTGTCGTCGTCGTCGCAAATCGTCGTCGCACACAGCTTCTGTCGCCTTCTGTCGCCTTCTCGGTTCCTTCCAGAATCGGGGATGGGGTTAGGGCAGGGGTAGCAGCGGGTTAGGGTTAGGTAATTAGGAATTAGTCAGGGGTACTTATCGGTTCTCGATTCTTCCCACAACTACCCGAGAACCGAACTCGTTTTAGAACCACTACCCGAGAACCGATAAGGAGAATTTCCTTAGAACCAATTCTCGGAACCGAACCAGAACCGACTGTCGGTTCCGGTTCGGTTCCCATTTCCTATTGGTTATTGCCCAACCCTACCTAAAACATCAAAATGATTCATCCCCCCAATGTATGTAGCAAATGTCAAACCTTCTCGAAGTTGAAGATTGACGGGATAGCTTCGTGATGCTTTAGCGCTAGAGTGCCTAAAACATCAAGAAGATTCATCCCTCAATAACATGCCAGAAATCACATCATCAATATATATGCAAGTATCAACAGTAAATCATGTACGGAATGTAAATGTGTGAAACCATATGTATACGTAAAAGCTAACGTGCTGTCGAACAGTTTCCATCGGGTTTTCAAGTGTGGTAGTCTACAAAATAGCAGTTTTGAAAACCATGATGCAATGCAATGTAGTGCAGAAAGTATAAAGATCCCTACCTCGATGACAACTATGACACGCTTACCAATAAACCCATCCCACGCGCTATCGTAAGCGAAAGGTCGAAACATTTGACACCTCCAGTGTAAGCATTTTCCATTCAACTTTTCGACTTTAATCCCATTTTTATTTACTTTACATGCTTTCAATACTTTTATTCTCATACAACGAGTTTGATTTAACCATTCGAGTTTAAACGAAATACCAACCTTGGTCCATGATATAAAATGCTTTTGATGACGATGTTGAGTTCCGTTTATCAACCTTAAAACCTTTCTTTAACTCATCTCTTCGATGATCCGGAAACGAAGTGTAAAATCCTTGATTTTGTTGAGAGAATTTTCGATGGAGAGAAGTCAGATTCGTTCGTATATTCAATTCTTTTCTCTCCCCTATGTGATTGA
This sequence comes from Begonia loranthoides, assembly GCA_022433065.1. Lineage (NCBI taxonomy): Eukaryota > Viridiplantae > Streptophyta > Magnoliopsida > Cucurbitales > Begoniaceae > Begonia > Begonia loranthoides. The sequence goes on from JAJTVF010005412.1 coordinate 7,622, forward strand.
AGAAGAAACCCATTCAAAGGTAACTCTCCATACATGTCTCTTCGTTCGTGTCTTTTCAATCACGTCTCTTCAATTATATATTATACACTTTTAATAAGGTTAAGGTGAGGGAATTAAAACCCAATTAACTTAATGTATTTAATGCTTAACAACCATCACATTAAACTTTTTAATATTAAGTCAATGTGACATTAATTAACATGGACCACATTTACATAGATTATAATTAAATAATCTAACAATCTCCCACTTGGGCCATGTTATAAACTTTAATATCAATTGATGTCCCAGCTATTTCTTTCCAGCTGCGTCAGCTAATTTCAACTGACATAACTTGAATTCACAATTAATTAATATAGTGTACTTTAATGTGAATTATATCAAGTTATCTTTTCATAATGAATTGCATGATCGAATCATGGTAGGCACATGTGAATTATGTCAACATGATTCTTTCCATGTATCACAAACTATACAATTCATTAATTCTGTAATTGAGGAACACTATAAACCCATCATATATTATTCATAACAATTATTGTACATAGTCATAATATGAATAATAATTAGACATACAAAAACATTCTTTCATTGAATTCAAAAGTGTTATAAGTTACAAGCTACACTTTTACAATCACATAGACTTGTCACCTAAACCTATCTTTACAACATGTTCTTTAAAGGTTTTAGGTGGCAATCCTTTCGTCAACGGATCAACTATCATTGAGCTTGTACTTATATGATCAATGCACACCATTTGTTTTTGTATTTCTTCTTTGACTGTCAAGTACTTTAAGTCCATATGTTTTGCTCCTTTCGAGTACTTGTCATTCTCTGAGAAGAATACAGCTGCAGAGTTGTCACAATACAATTTCAGCGGTCTTTCTATACTTTCGACCATGCTAAGACCGTGAATGAAGTTCCGCAGCCACAATGCTTGAATTGTAGCTTCAAAACAAGCTACAAATTCAGCTTCCATAGTGGAAGTGGCAATCGTAGATTGCTTTCCACTTTTCCATGATACGGCTTCTCCAGCTAACAGGAACACATAGCCAAATGTAGATTTCCTCGAATCTACACAACCGGCGTAATCAGAATCTGAGTATCCAATGACTTCGAGTTGACTCGACTTTCTATACATGAGCATGAAGTTCTTTGTTCCTTGCAAGTACCTGAGTACTTTCTTTGCAGCTTTCCAATGATCCAATCTTGGATTACTTTGATAACGGCCTAACATCCCTACTGCAAAACTTATATTTGGTCGTGTACATGTCTGGGCATACATCAAGCTTCCTACTGCTGATGCATATGGAACAAGTTCCATTTCCTTACGTTCCAAATCATTTTTCGGACATTGCATCAAACTGAATTTGTCCCCTTTCTGAATTGGAGCAACACCAGCGGAACACTTATCAATTCTAAATCTCTCAAGAATTTTCTCGATATAACTTTTCTGAGACAATCCTAGTAATCTTTTCTTTCTATCACGAAATATTTCTATTCCAATAACATAGGATGTCTCACCCATATCTTTCATTTCGAAATTCTTAGAGAGAAAATCTTTAACGTCACGTAACGTTCCTTTATTGTTTGCAACAAGCAGAATATCGTCAACATACAGTACTAGGATACAAAACTTACTCCCATTGACCTTCATATAGATACACCGATCAACGGTGTTCTCTATAAAACCGTATGACAATATGGTATCATTAAACTTAATGTACCATCGTCGGGAGGCTTGTTTCAATCCAAAGATTGACTTATTCAGCATACATACCATATTTTCATTTCCTGGTAAGGAAAATCCCAAAGGTTGATCCATATAAACTTCTTCCTCTAAGTCACCATTAAGAAAAGCGGTCTTTACGTCTATTTGGTGAAGCTCTAAATCATAATGAGCCACCAAATCCATAACTATCCTTAAAGAGTCTTTCTTCGAAACCGGAGAGAAAACCTCTTTATAGTCAATGTCGTCTTTCTGAGTGTAACCTTTGGCGACAAGTCTGGCCTTATACCTTTCGATGTTACCTTTCGAATCGCGTTTGGTTTTGTAAATCCATTTACAACCAACACGTTTCTTTCCTTCAGGTAACTCTACAAGTTCCCAAACTTTGTTGTCATCCATAGATTTCAACTCTTCCTTCATAGCATTAAACCATTTTTCGGAATCATTACATTCCATGGCTTTATTGAATGATTCTGGATCCTTATCGATGCTCAAGTCACATTCTTCTTCTAGTGAATAAATCACATAGTCATCAGAAATTGCTGGTCTTCTCTCCCTTACAGACCTTCGCAATTCTGTTACTTGTGGTTGATCACTTATGACTTGATCAACGTTAACATACTCATCATTAGCTCGTTCACCTTGCGTGGGTTGAATATCCATTTGTTGTTCCGGTATGTTGTTAGACTGTGATACAACCTATGACACAACAACTTGATGAGAATCAATCGATGTCGTTTCCGTCACCCGATTCTCTTGGATATTCACATTTCGTGAATCATCACTCCCACTGAACATGTCACTCTCAATGAATCGAGCATTTCCAGATTCTACAATCCTTGTACTATGTTTTGGACAATAGAAAATGTACCCCTTTAATTTTTCCGGATAGCCGATGAAGAAACCACTAATGGTTCTTGTATCGAACTTCTTTTCATGTGGATTATAAATCCTAACTTCTGCTGGACATCCCAAAATGTGTTGATGTCTCATACTAGATTTCCTTCCCGTCCATAGTTCATAAGGAGTCTTAGAAACTGCTTTACTAGGAACCCTATTCAGCAGATATGCAGCGGTTTTTAAACCGTGCATCCACAACGATATAGGTACATTACTATTATTAATCATACTTCTTACCATTTTGATAAGAGTACAATTCCGCCTTTCAGCTACACCATTTTGTTGTGGTGTACCCGACATTGTGTATTGTGCACAAATGCCTCGACTTTCGAGAAACCTTGCAAATGGACATTTGTTTTGTCCACTTTCATCGAATTTTCCATAGTATTCACCACCTCTATCCAATCTCACTACTTTTACTTTTCTATCTAACTGTCTTTCCACCTCATTGATGAACTCTTCTATAACGTTCATCGCTTGAGACTTTTCATGCAGTAGATATATATAACTATAACGTGAGAAATCATCTATAAAGGTGATAAAATACCTTTCTCCATTCCAAGAAGGAATGTCGAATAGACCACAAATATCGGTATGTATCAATTCTAAAAGTTCTTTGCTTCTTGTGGCAAGATACTTTGATGTGTGTTTAGTTTGCTTTCCTTTAATGCAATCTATACACACGTCCTAGTCATCAAAATCTAATTGAGGTAAAATGTTATTTTTTATTAACCTCATTAACCTTTCTTTAGAAATGTGACCTAGATGCTTATGCCATAAGAAAATCGAACTTTCGTTCGTTGCACCGCGCTTTAAGCCAATTATGTGATCTACGTTAAACAGAGATTCTTTAAATTTCTTATTAAGATTAAAACAATATAAACCATCATTCAAAATACCATAACCATAACAGTATTTTTGTTTATACATTGCAAAACAACCATCACCAATCTTGAAAGAAAAACCTTTACAATCCAATCTAGTAACATAAATTAAATTCCTAGCACACTCAGGAACATAAAGACACTCTTCTAGATTCAGGTGGTATCCGGTATCCAGGATCAGTCTATACGTTCCAATTCCTTCAATGCGTGCCTTCATTCTGTTCCCCATATACAGGAACTTTTCAGCTCCGTTTATGGGATGGATCGAAAGAAATCCCTGCGTAACATGAGAAACATGAGTAGTAGCACCAGAATCTAACCACCAAGTATTATTAGGTACTTCTATAATATTTGATTCAAAACATACTGAAACAAATAGTGTACCTTTCTTTTTGAACCAAACCTTTCTTTTAGGACAATCTTTCTTTACATGTCCGGCTTTGTTACAGAAGAAGCATTTGATTTCCTTACGGATCTGACCATCATTAATCTTTAATTGGTCATTTCCCTTCTTCTTGTTCTTTTTACTTGATGACTTTGATGTGCTACCTTTGGCATCCTTCTGCACAGCTAAGTTGACGGTATGAGACTTTAATTTCTTCAACTTTCCTTCCTCTTGAACGAGCATGACCTTAATCTCTTGAAAGTTCCATTTTTCTTTGATGGTGTTATAGTTCACCTGGAACTGGCCAAACTCAACTGGAAGTGAGTTGATGATGAATTGAACCAATAATGATTCATTCACATCCATACCCAACGTCTTAAGCTTTGCAGCCAAATTGGCCATGCTTGTTACGTGATCATGAATGGGTTGAGACCAATCAAATTTCTTGGTCGTCAACTCACTCATTAAGCTTCCCACAACAGACTTGTCAGTAATGTCTGATTGGAAGTATGCCTTTATCTTTGACATGAATTCCTTCGCATCATTTACTTTAGGCATCGATGGCTTAACATTTTCTGCCATCGTCATCCTCATCAAGCCCAAACACAGCCTATTAGACCGCTCCCAAGCCTCATAATAAGACTTGTCAGCTTCCGAAGTGGTCTCAGTAATAGCTAGTGGTCTATCATTAACCAGTGCCAGGTCCAAATCCAATACACCCAGTTGAAACTGGATTTGTTCGGACCAGTCAGCATAGTTAAGACCATTGAACTTAACAGATGAATTACCTGATGCAAACAAATTCATAGTAGCTGCAATTAAAGAAACATGCTCATATCAATACATTGAATAATCTAACATAACCAGATCCCAAATAAAGCATATAAAATTTCATTAAGTTTACCTTTGGGTAATACTTAAAAAAATGTACAATTCATGATATTATAATCTTTAATTGACTTATAAACATATTTAACACAACATGTTTAACATCTTTGGATGTTTAAACATATCAATTAACTATATAAACTTGTCACTTTAATGTTATCAGTTATAAACAATGGTCCACCTTTGAGTGACCTAATAGTTTATAACTAATAAACGCATTTCAATAATATCATAATAATTAAATGAATAAATTACACAATTCTATATTGATCCTTTTAAACTAGGTCACTTTGGCGACTACATAATTTCTATACAATAATATATTAATTGTATGAACATTCATTCACTCAATTTCTTTAATTGGACTGTATAATTAGGTGTTGCAGACGACTATGCGGACGTTAAATTGCGTCAGCAATTGCTTACTGTCGTCCGAAACTGCCTAAAGCGGACGCTAACCTTATCGTCCGCTGCGTCCGTGTGATGCGTCCGGGTGAATCAAAATTACAGATTCATTCCGGACGCATGGCTTAAGCGTCCGCAGCGTCCTAGTTATGCGTCCGCATGAATCAAAACAGATTCAAAACGGACGCAATTTTTCTCGTCCGTACAGTCCGCATCATACGTCCGGATGAGTTCTTTACAGATTCATTTCGGACGCAAATTGTATCGTCCGCAGCGTTCGCATCATATTGTCCGGTTGAATCGTTTTACAGATTCAATGCGGACGATATTTCCATGCGTCCGCATCGTCCGCACCCTTTCACATATGCGTCCGCATACACATTTTCAACATGAATCATACGTCCGACCACACTTCAGGTCGACAGCATCCTGATACCCACCGTCCGCACGATGAACAGTTCGTTAAAATTTCAACAGAAAACAATTTTCTATCATCCTTCATCTACGAATCCATACATGCATAACATTACGAAACTAAAACTATCATTTCTCATGCATATTACTTTTATAGAAACTCGTTTTCATGGTAAATCAAATTGTATGTTTAACCGTGCTCTGATACCAATTGTAAGCATTTTCCATTCAACTTTTCGACTTTAATCCCATTTTTATTTACTTTACATGCTTTCAATACTTTTATTCTCATACAACGAGTTTGATTTAACCATTCGAGTTTAAACGAAATACCAACCTTGGTCCATGATATAAAACGCTTTTGATGACGATGTTGAGTTCCGTTTATCAACCTTAAAACCTTTCTTTAACTCGTCTCTTCGATGATCCGGAAACGAAGTGTAAAATCCTTGATTATGTTGAGAGAATTTTCGGTGGAGAGAAGTCAGATTCGTTCGTATATTCAATTCTTTTCTCTCCCCTATGTGATTGAAGAAGACACTCATTCAAAGGTAACTCTCCATACATGCCTCTTCGTTCGTGTCTTTTCAATCACGTCTCTTCAATTATATATTATACACTTTTAATAAGGTTAAGGTGAGGGAATTAAAACCCAATTAACTTAATGTATTTAATGCTTAACAACCATCACATTAAGCTCTTTAATATTAAGTCAATGTGACATTAATTAACATGGACCACATTTACATAGATTATAATTAAATAATCTAACATCCAGAACCTACATCAAGGTCGGTGTCAACATCCCATCAATCATAACAGGATATCAGACAAGTCTTAAACAAGACAAAAATTAATGGCGGTTTCTAGGGACAACCACAAGTCCCAAATTGGAAACCGAAACTAGAAATACAATTTATACACTAGATTAAGCTTAATGTCCATCGACATACTTATCATCGCAACTAGACTTATCTAAAACTCACTTCAGAATCCTCTAACTTCATCCCTTAGAAATCATCCAAAATGTACCCAACTATATCTATCAGTTCCAATAGACCTAAACAATAAATTGAATATTCCTCAATAGTTTCTATCAACAGAGTATATGTAACGCCCCGTTAATTTAAAACCCTTTTTCCTCAATTTAAAAATTCGTCGTAAAATTTTTATTTTATTTATTTATTTATATTCTTTTTTTTTTTTTTAAGGAAACACAAAATCAGAGTAAACTATAGCAAAAATATTACGAAATAAACATTACAAAACAGAAGGATTCAAAAGCATAGTTCAAGGTTTTTACAAAAGTCCTAAAGTCCCTAGTACATTACGGAACATAATAAGATTTACCAAAATACCCTTTCCTCAAAATACCGATATCTCACATCCTATAAGAGCCACACCCCACAGGTCAATTCGGTTGATAACACGAGGGGTCATCCTGAAACGCCTCCTCATCCACTTGCATAAATTCTTCGTTATAGTCATCACCTACATTACGGGGAAAACAATGAGCCTAACGCCCAGCAAGGATCAGAATAATAAATGCAATGCTTATGATGTATGATCAAACGATGCGGTACAGAGAAGATCCATATCTCACCTGTTAGTCGGGACGATGGATAAGTCAATTGCTCTCGTAGCTTAACCTATGTTTCCTACTAAGAAACACGCCAATAGGGGTGTCACTACGAGCCATACCCATTCGTTTTGTTGGAGCCATTGGGGATTTCAGTACAAGAGAATCGAGAATCTTATGATTCTCGTGGTTTAACCTATGCCTTCGTGCCCCCTAAATGGGGGTAGGCACTCCAATAGGGGTGTCACCCCAAGAATCCTTCCTAATTCTCCCGAACCCCCACATGACTATTTACATAATTTTTAGGATGACATACAACATGATAACACTTCATAAGCCCTAGAGTGAATGCATGAATGCCACAAGTAAATCACAAAGTACACATACAAAGAGTCACCGCTTAACATAAATGTCATTGTTGTTACTATAATTAAAACAATTGAAACACAAGGAATTTTCATACTTATTTAGTTCATGGACAGTTTTACTAATATCAATATTATTGGCAAGGACACTCAAAGAAATCGACAATTTTGTGCCTATTACTTAGAAAACAATCCAACATTAACTTAACAATATTAACAATTGTATGCTCTTTTCATTCAGCCAACCATTTCATGCTCTTTACTTAGAAAAACAGATCCAACAATACTTGGCAATATTAACAATCATATACTCTTCTCATTCAGTCATCAATTTCATGCTTTTTACCTAGAAACAGATCCAACAGTATCTTAGCAATATTAACAATCGTATACTCTTTCATTCAGTCAACAATTTCATGCTTTTCACTTAGAAAACAGATCCAACAGTAACTTAGCAATGTCAACATTCGTATACTCTTTCATTCAGTCAATAATTTCATGCTTTTCACTTTAAAAACAGATCCAACAGTAGCTCAGCAATATAAACAATCAATAGTTCAATACTCTGTCCTTAACTATAAATTCCACAATCTATTAGTAATATTCAGGGCCAACCAAAACACTCCATAAAATGCAAGATCACTCTAGACCCGTAATGTAGGGCCATTTCTGGCCAAAACAAATTCCAAATCCTTACCTCTAGTTTTCCAGTAGTGCAATCACCTTAGCTTCCAGCAGGTAAGATGCTCCTTAGTCCTTCAACTTCCAAAACTCCTTAATCCCCCAAAACACCCACAGCTCATAGCAGACACAACCCTCCAACTCCCAAGGATTCCATTGCCCTAGCTCACAAACGGACTGCAGGGGAATCCTCCACACACACACCACTCGAAAATCCTTCCCCCACCACACCCAGAACTCAGTAGTTTTTACAACACCCACGTTCTTGTTCTCAGACTGAAGCATAGAGAGGGAGAGGGACTTACTTCTTATAGACGAGATGGGGAGGGAGGAACAGCAGGAAAAGACACGCCACAGGGATAAGAGCTGTCGGTTGCTCCAACCAAGGAGGGGATGGTCCAATCGGAATAGCTCCATGTGGAAAAGCCCTTATAGCCTCCAGAGGCGAGCTGGCATCGCAGGTGGTAGACTGGAGGGGTTTTCTTGTGAGTTAAAACCAGAAATCGGGAAAAAGGGGAAATATTTAAATGGGTTTCTCAAAATTTCCCGATGTTGCGGACGCGAAACATCGTCCGCAAACTCCGTCCGCACCGTCCGCAAAACACCAGATTTGAAACAGATTCAAAACGGACGCCAAGCCTTCTCGTCCGCGTCGTCCGCAATATCGTCCGCAAAACACCAGATTCGAACAGATTCAAATCGGACGCCAAGCTCCCTCGTCCGCGTCGTCCGTAATATCGTCCGCAACACCAGATTTGAACAGATTCAAATCGGACGCCAAACCCTCTCGTCCTCGTCGTCCGCAATATCGTCCACGGCGTCCGCAACCCAACACTTATGCACTTTTCTTAAGTTTTTCTCATTTATGTCGTTTTTCCAACATTAACCTTCAACTTTTCTTGCACACTTGCACTCATCATTGCATAATTTGACAAAATCTTCATATAATAACATTGTCCAGAATTTTTACATTATCAAAAGGAAAATACGAATTTCGGGGTATTACATCCTACCCACCTTACAAAAATTTTGTCCCCAAAATTTGGCTAAACAAACAATTCTGGATATTTGGCTAACATATCATCCTGCCGTTCCCAGGTAGCTTCTTCATTGTTGAACTGATTCTGCCACAACACTTTTACCAGGGCAACATCCTTATTACGCAACCTCTTAATACTGGTGTCCACGATTCGGAGCGGTTTTTCTTCGTAGCTGAGGTTAGTTCGTACCCAGATCTGCTCCTCAGGTCTCACTCGAGTGACTTCGTTAAGGCATTTTCGTAACATCGATACATGAAATACATTATGTACTCCTGACATAACTTCCGGTAGAAGTAGTCGATATGCCACTGGACCAATTCTTTCGGTGATTTCAAAAGGGCCAATATAGCGTGGGTTGAGCTTTCCCTTACGCCCAAATCGTACAACCCCCTTGAACGGAGATACCTTCAAGTAGACATGATCTCCAGCGGCAAATTCCAAGTCTCGACGACGACTATCCGCATAACCCTTCTGGCGATCTTGTGCAACTTGCATCCTTTGTCTAACCACTTCTATAATCTCTGCGGTCTCCTGTATCATCACCGGGCCATAATACTTATCTTCACCAACCTCACTCCAGTAAAGAGGAGTTCTGCACTTCCGGCCATAGAGCGCTTCATAAGGCGCCATACCAATAGTTGTCTGAGAACTGTTATTGTAAGCAAATTCTGCTAATGGGAGTATCTTTTCCCAACCAACCTTGTACTCAAGGATGCAGGCACGTAACATATCTTCAAGAGTCTGAATAGTACGTTCGCTTTGACCGTCAGTTTGTGGGTGGAAGGCAGTGCTGAACTTCAGTTCCGTACCCATCGCTTTGTTCAAACTCTTCCAGAATCTCGAAGTAAACCGGGGATCACGATCAGATACAATAGATACTGGTACACCATGAAGTCGAACTATTTCCTTGACGTATAATTCTGCGAATTGGCTCATTTCATATGTCATCTTTACTGGCAAGAAATGGGCAACCTTTGTCAATCTGTCAACAATCACCCATATCGCATCGTGATCTTTTCTCGTTCGGGGTAATGCGGTAACAAAATCCATAGTAACGTATTCCCATTTCCATACAGGTAGAGGCAGTGGTTGGAGCATGCCCCCCGGTCGTCGATGCTCTGCTTTTACTTGTTGACATATATCGCAGTGGGTAACATAGAAGGCAATGTCGCCCTTCATTTTTGGCCAATAATAATGCTTCCTCAAGTCTTTGTACATTTTATTACACCCCGGATGAATAGAAAAACTAGAAGAATGTGCCTCCTTCATTATCTTAACTTGTAATGAATAGTCAGGTACAAACCATCGGTTTTTATATTTCACGATCCCATCTGCAGATAAAGAATAACCCTGAAACTCGGGAAGAGTCGGATCGAGTTTGAAATCTTCACAAAAAGCATCTTTCGCTTGTTCTTCTTTAATTCTTTCCAATATGGAAGGTGTAAGAGTCAAGGCCGATAAGACCTCAGACAACTGCTCAGGAACTAATTGTACATTAAGTTCCTGTAGGTCTTTTTGCAATTCCGCAGGCATCTTTTCACATGTTATGCTCATCAGAGCAACTTTCCGACTCAAAGCATCTGCAACGACATTTGCTTTTCCCGGATGATACTTAATTTCACAATCATAATCTTTTACGAACTCCAGCCAACGCCGTTGTCTCATATTCAAGTCTTTCTGTGTAAAAATATATTTCAGGCTCTTGTGATCAGTGAAAATCTCACAGCGTTGCCCATACAGATAATGCCTCCAAATCTTCAATGTAAAGACCACTGCAGCTAATTCGAGGTCATGAGTGGGATAGTTGGCTTCGTGTGGCTTCAACTGTCTCGAAGCATATGCAATTACCTTTCCATTCTGCATCAGAACACCACCAAGCCCATATTTAGAGGCATCACAATATATACAGAAATTTCCATTTTCTTCAGGCAGGGCCAATACTGGCGCAGTAGTCAAACAACGCTTCAACTCCTGGAAGCTTTCCTCACATTTATCGGACCACCAGAACCTTACATTTTTCTTGGTCAGGCTAGTGAGAGGCATAGCAATCTTAGAAAATCCATTAATAAATCTTCGGTAATATCCAGCCAATCCGAGGAAACTTCGAACGTCACTTACGTTCCTTGGCTGTACCCATCCAACGACTGCTTGAATCTTTGTGGGGTCGACGGCAATGCCTTCCTTAGAAACCACGTGACCCAAGAAACTAACTTCTTTTAACCAGAACTCACACTTGGAAAATTTTGCGTAGAGTTGGTGTTGCTTCAGAATGGATAGAGCAATTCTCAGATGCTCAATATGTTCTTCTTCTGATTTAGAATATACCAGAATATCATCAATAAAAACAATAACGAACTTATCTAAATAATCCTTGAATATACGATTCATCATATCCATAAACGCCGCGGGGGCGTTTGTCAGCCCGAAAGACATTACGAGAAACTCGTAGTGTCCATATCTGGTTCTAAATGCTGTCTTTGGTACATCTTCCCCTTTGACCCGCAGCTGGTAATATCCCGAGCGTAGATCGATCTTCGAGAATATGCAGGCTCCCTGCAGTTGGTCAAATAAATCATCGATCCGAGGCAAAGGGTATCTGTTTTTGATAGTCGCTTTGTTCAATTCGCGGTAATCAACACACATTCGTAATGACCCATCCTTCTTCTTCACAAATAGCACCGGAGCTCCCCAGGGTGAGAAACTCGGTCGAATAAATCCCCTTGAAATCAACTCTTCGAGCTGAACTTTCAACTCTCGCAATTCAGCAGGTGCCATTCTGTACGGATTTTTCGAAATAGGCTCCGTACCAGGGTATAAATCTATAACAAATTCAGTTTCTCTGGTGGGAGGCAGTCCCGGGAGATCATCAAGGAAAACCTCTGGAAATTCACGAACCACCATTACATCCTTAACATTCGCATCCAGTTCGACCATGGTGTTTATAACATTGATGAGAAATCCTTCGCATCCGTGCTTCATCAATTGATCTACCTTCAAAGCAGAAATAATTGCCAATTTGCCTTTTTCCTTCCTTCCTCGAAAAACGTGTGGTTCGCCATTAAGAGGATAAAAATGAATCTCTCGTCTTAAACAATTCATAACAGCACGGTTTAGGGTTAACCAATCCATGCCGAAAATAATGTCGAACCCCCGAATATCCATGACAATCAGAGTTGCATCAAATTCCCGGCCATTGATTTGGACTGCATAATCCTCCAGGATGCCCGTGGCAGTCATATACTCACCGGAAGGCGTGAGTACACGATATCCACTCTTAGGCACACTAGGTGTACAACCTACTTTCGTACATAATTGTGTTGAGGCAAAAGAATGAGTGGCACCCGTATCAAATAAGGTGTACGCGGCCACATTGTTAATATAAGTTGTTCCTAAGGCATCAAAATGTATCAAAATTTTCACTTAATTAAACATATGACCCTAAAGTTTACATAGAGTTGTAATGTCATTTAGATATGTGTTTATAAGATCAGTTAGCAGTTGTGTACCTGATATGACAGCAGGCAAATCTTCCTCTTGATTTCCTTCTCCATGTAGAGAAAACACACGTGGAGTTGCTCTGTCAACTAATGCCGGGCAATTTCGTGATATGTGCCCAGTCCTTCCGCATTTAAAACATCCTCCGGTTCCAACCTTGCATGGCCCAGGGTGATTCTTCTTACATACAGGGCATGGTTTAGACGTCCCAGGTGCTGTAATAGCCGCTTCAATGGCAGGGCGTTTGTCACGCCCCTGCTGTGTCTCAGGCCCAGGTGGCCTCCTTATACCACGACTCTCAAGTGGAACTCCACGTTGCGGAACCATTGGGCTATTCCTCCCAATCCGTTGAGTAAACTCCCTCTGTCTGGCAGCAATTCCTTCTACATCTTCCGCATCTAAAGCCCTTGCCACAATCTGCGAATAGGGAACACCCCGGATACCAGACATCCGTACACACCTCAGAATTTCTACCTTCAATCCTTGTATAAAATGTTGCACCTTCGACCCATTATCACTGACCAGGTAGGGGGCATATCGAGATAGCGCTTCAAATCTGCGAATATAGTCAGACACTGTCCCAGTCTGACGTAGTCGTATGAACTCTGTAAACTTCTGATTTTGAACGGTGAAACTAAAATACTTCTCGTTGAATAACCCCTTGAAATCCTTCCAGGTGAGAGTCTGCATATTCAAGGTCGGTTCTATTGCTTCCCACCAGAACTGTGCGTCATTGGTCAACAGATAAACCGCACACTTCACTTTTTCTCCTTCCCTAACACCAGCATAGGCAAACATCTTCTCGATTGAGCGTATCCATGTCTCAGCTGCCGAAATATCAGCAATATTGCCCTCAAATGTCGGCGGTTTAAGTCTCACAAATCGCTCCCAACCGGCTTCCGAGGGTGCAGCAGCAGCAACATGATTCCCATTTCCATTACCATTTCCACTCCCGCTGCCATTACTACGTTCAATGAGGCGCTCTATGACTTGGGTCTGTTGTGCCATAAATTGAGCCTGACGCTCAATCACTTCCGTCATACGGTTAAGAGCCTCATCTCTCCCCTCAGGTATTGGCACATCGTTCCTCGCTCGTCGTGCCATTCTTATAGTTTATCTACATGTAAACGTGAAGACAAATAAATCATCGGACCTAATTAAATTGATGAAAATTAAAACCTTACTTACAGTAGGAGGAGTGATCCACAATGATTCCTTGTGTTATCAAAAATCTACAGAACCGAGTTTGACCTGGTTGGGCTCTGATACCAACTGTAACGCCCCGTTAATTTAAAACCCTTTTTCCTCAATTTAAAAATT
>JAJTVF010005415.1:0-12817 GCA_022433065.1 Begonia loranthoides
TGATGGAGCTGGTGGATGAGAAAATAGTAACTGAAGTAAACAAACAAGAGGTAGAAAATGTGGCAAAAATTGCCCTTTTCTGTACAAATGCATCTTCTTCGCTAAGGCCTACGATGTCGGAGGTGGTAAACATGCTCGAAGAACGAACTAAAATTCCAGATTTGATACCCGAGCCAAGTACTTATAACGAGGATTTGAGGTTTAAGGCAATGAGAGATCTTCGGAGAGAGCAAAGAAGTCTGAGTTCGAGCAGAAGTCAAACCCAGAATTCAACAACTCTTCATACATTTGGATCTTCTTCTTCATGCAGCCGTGATCTGTATGAAATCAATCCGGAACAAAAAACCACTTGATGCAGACGTAGATATTTCCTCTTCGAAATGGGATTTTCTAGTTTAGAGAAACGAACAGATTTTATGATTACATGAGTTTTTTCTTAAACAAAATAATAAAGTTTATGGTCTGTACAGTACTTGATAGTGTGAAAATTATTGAATTATTCAAAGAAGTTTCATTTTTTTTTTTGGAAAATATGATCATTTTGTAGGGGTGTGCAGGACCGGCCCGGTACCGGAGAACTGGACCGGAACCGGTCCTACGGTACCGGGTTTGGTCCGTGTAAATACAATATCGGACCGGATCCGGTCCGGTACTGTCGGGACCGGTGCTACACGGTCTGGTCCTTGGTACACGGTACCATGGAACTGGTACCGTGTAGAACTGACTTTTATGCAGTTTAATTAGGGCGATTTACTGATTTAGGGCAGCGACCCCTAATCCTCCTGTGCCAGTCTCTGCCTGCCTCGACCCCTAATTTGTCGTCAGTCTTTGTCCGAGCTCCGTCCGTCAGCCTCTGTCTGAGCTCCGTCCGTCCTCTGTTAGAGCTCCGTCGTCAGCCTCTGTCAGAGCTCCGTCCAGCCTCTGTCCGAGTCTCCGAGCTGTCCGTCGAAAGTCGCCAACTCCCGACTTTACATTATATTATTATAATTTTACATTATATTTTTTAATATTAAAAAAAAAGGTACCAAATCGGTAACTGACTGAAACTGGTACCGGTAAACCCGATCCAGAACTGGAGCGGTATCTCCCAGTACCGGTCTTCCAAAAAGGAAAACTGACAGGACCGAATCGGTACCGTGCACACCCCTATCATTTTGTGCAGAAAAATTGCAGGTTCTGACGAAATGTGTTGAAATATTACTTAAATTCAAAAGCTGTCTACTGCAGGGAAGACA
Organism: Begonia loranthoides; assembly: GCA_022433065.1. Lineage (NCBI taxonomy): Eukaryota > Viridiplantae > Streptophyta > Magnoliopsida > Cucurbitales > Begoniaceae > Begonia > Begonia loranthoides. Next base: position 1,236 of record JAJTVF010005415.1, read on the forward strand.
AACCCAGAACAAAACAAAACGAACAGAAAGCAGAAAATCCAACGGAAATCTTTAATGGCTATACCATCAATGATGTTACCCATCACCTCTTTGGATTGTCGAAGCTTGAGAATACTACGATTCAGCTTCTCCCTCTTTGCAGACAGAGAAGGCGATTCTTCCAACATCTTCTCCAGGCCAATTCCACCAGGACCCATGACCTGGTTCACGATCTCCGCTTCCATGTCCTTGTCTATCAAACTTACTATGCTGTGCTGCACATGCAGTGCCATGGAGTCCACCATCCTCCTCGTCACTATTTTCCAATAAGCCGTCATTCTCATCCTCAAATCAAACGCCTGTTGCAGAGCATGGGGATATTCTCTCATCTCCCCAACTTCAATATCTCCATACCCTTTAATGTCAATCGAACTTGGCTTCTGTCCATCGCGAAGAACTTTTTCCAGGAAGATTTCTTGATGGGACATTAGTTCGTTCCACTCGCGAACATAATCTGGATGACAAGTGTAATCGGTCATCTTCTCCATTTCAACAATCTCCGTTACCGAATTCTGAGACGATCTTTCGTTTTGGTGATTAGACTGTGCGCAGCCATTTTTGTCGAAAGCTGAAGCTGATAGTAATTCTCAGAGTGACGCATAATTTGAGTGTAAATATAAAAAAAAAAAAAAAAATTTCTTTTATTCTAAGTATAATTGATTTAATTAAATAAAGTTTGTTTTTGATCGTATTTTCATATTACAATATAGATGTTAAGGTTTATATAATTTTATTATTGAAATTAATCTAAAACACGTTATATTATATTAGGGGAAAAGAAAAGTGCCCAATCTTAACGTTGTCATGGATTGGTCCACGCTTAGACCACCCTCGAGGCTGCCACAGTTTCCGTGGTTAAGTTGCCTTGACAATTCTTTAAACAACACCATTAATGAAATTAGGCAAATCCAACTAACATGTGGATTTTTCTTAGAGAGTGAGATTAATTTCTGATTTGCATTTAAGAGTCCTCGCCAGCCATCTAAATACCTTTCAAGAACTACACTGTCCCACGTCATCAACTTTTCAACACTTTTCCACATTTATTTTTAAAAATTTGCTCTGCAATACGGACATCAGCTGCTTTTTGACTGCAACCTGCATGGTTGTAGTTCTCATCTGGGTTACTGCTATTTGTCGGGTTTTTGTGCCAATCTTTTGTGGATCAACTTTGCGAACCCCTAAAGATTGAAGTTTGAGCTCACCCAGTTCTGATAGTATCCTCAAAATCCAGTATTTTGATCATGCTGGCTAAGAACTTGCTTGTTTTGATAGTTTTTTCGCTGGGTTGGTTCAGGTGGCTGAGATTTGCGGAGTCGAAGCTCCCACAAGATGAGGGTATTTGCTCATTTTTCTTGTTATGATGTCGGTTGCAGTTCTGTCTGGTAGCTGAGAAAATTTTCTGTAGAAAGAAAGTGTGAAGCTTAATTATTGGGTTGTTATTCCCGGCTTCTGGTTATATTCCTGTTTTTTCCTTTTACGAATACGAATGAGGAAAATGGGTTTCGTGCTTCTTCTAGTTTTCTTTGGTCTCATCAATTTTCTTGGATGCCAAACATGTTTTTGGATTTCCCCTCTTGAATATCGTTGGATTTATTACACCTGTTAGATGAGGGTATGTGCTCATTTTCTTAATGTGTGGGTGGCAGCTCTGTTTGGTTGCTGAGAAAATTTTGATGTGGAAAGAAAGTTTAAAGCTTGATTCCTAGGAGGCTACCCCTAGTACTTATTTTTGCTTACCTTGTTCCTTTTAGAAAAGGGATGATTGGAGAAAAGGGTTTATGGTTTCTGGTGTTTTCTTCAGATCTTACCAGTTTTCTTAGATGCCAAACGTGTAATTGCATTTCCCCCATTGAATATTCCTAAATTTGCTACCCCTCCATATCTTACCGATGAAGGTTGTTCAGTGTTCATAATCTCATTGGACTTAAATCATAAAATTATTTTTGAACGGAGTTTTTTGGACTGCTCAATCCTATTTGAGTATGCTGATTGCTTAAAATTTGATAGAATATATATTTTTCCTTGGTTAGTTTAGATGAATAATACATATATGTTTTTTGTTTTTCATAGTTGATACTCTCCAACAAATAGCCACTACAATGGGTGCACAGTACTGGAAGTTCAACAGCAGTTCTTGCAAAATTGAAATGGTGGGAGTGACAGAAACACCTCCCGAGGGAGCAGAGAATGAAATTGTTTGTGATAATTGTTCGGGTGACAATGGAACTTGTCATATCTCAAAGATGTAAAGTTCCACTATCTCATTCACCTATTATTTAACATTTACTAGTTTTACAATATGTTGCGGTTTGTTTATTCTTCACATACATTTGATATGATTAATGATTATTGCAACATGCTCAAATAATAGGATTTGCCATCGCGGATATACGTACTTGATATTGTTTGGTTTTGTTGAAAGATGCTGGCCATAGCTTTTCTAGCTTCTCCATTTTTGTTATATTGTACGCTGAAGGGGCGTCGATAAAAAGAAAGTTGAAGTGGTTTGATTGTACTGGATGAGATAACTGCAAAAATGTGTTTTACCCCTTTCAATGTGTGGAAAACAAAAATTTATTTTATCTTTTAGAACGTTATGGCATGCAATGTGTACTTTTTTATGCTTTTAGCTTCGGATTGCCACTATATAAGAATGCATTGGATATTGAAATGTAACTTCATCTTTTTCCTCACATCTCAGAATGCTGAAAGGCTATAGTTTACCCGGAAATCTTCCACCTCAACTGAGCAAACTTCCTTACCTCCGAGAAATGTAAGAGGAGTCTTATTGCGCAAGTCTCGTGGCTTGATTTACGGTTCCAACTCTTATGTCTTCTTTTGACTTTTATGACTTGTTGTAGTGATTTTGCTTACAACTATCTTAATGGATCAATACCAAAGGAATGGGCTTCAACAAATTTAACCTCCATGTATGCGCCTCTTTTAAATCCAAGAATTGTGACCATTGATTAATTGTTCTTGAATTTATTGGGTTGGGTTGTGAAATGATACACTATCCTGCAGCTCTTTGCTTGTCAATCGCTTATCTGGTGAAATTTCAAAGGATTTGGGGAATATTGCAACTCTAAAAATCCTGTAAGCATTGAATTTGATTCGTCTATCTCTAATATCATCATTAGTAATATTCTGAAAAAATTATCATGATTACCAATTTTTATTTTTTCTTGTGAATGTAAAAATCTTAAATGATTTTGATATAGCTTGGTTAAAGATTTACTTCATTACTTATTTCTGAATTCTTGAAACTCTAATACTGTGGTTATGTTGTTCTTTTTGGATATATTAAATAATCAGAAACCTTGAAGCAAATCAATTTGTTGGCATTGTTCCTTCTGAGCTTGGAAAGTTGTTAAGCCTTGAAACCTTGTGAGGCATCATCTCTCTCTCTCTCTCTTCATAGATATATATAGCTTTATCTTTGGTTCTCATTCGATGATGAAACGATTGAATTCCATGATTGCAGGATCCTGTCCTCTAATCAATTAACTGGAAACTTACCCCAATCATTTTCTGGGTTAACGAATCTTACAAATTTGTAAGCTTCTATAAAACTCATTCCAAGTGGTAAATTATGATATCGTTGGGATTCATTATGACATGTAATTACTATTATCTTGCATAGTGCAGCCGGATAAACGATAACAACTTCAATGGGACCATACCTGATTTTATAGAAAATTGGACACAGCTTCGAAGATTGTAAGATATTTATAGCACAATATATATTTTCATTTTGGATTTTGAGAGACAATTAGCTATGTTTGTCATTTATAACCAACAATTGGGGAGAAGACATAGTAGCTCATCAATGGAGGAAACAACAAATATTTGCGTCTTTTTCTTTTCTGGTGCCTTTGGATGACAAAAGTAAGATTTTTTTTGTTATGAAGAGAAACTCAGTGTCAAAATTATTAGTTATCTTTTTCATTTGAATCGTTTTTGGTTTATTAGAGTTATAGGTTATCTAATCGCACTTTTTAACATCAAATTGAGTGGAACTTACTTGAATGCGTTTTATCGGCTTAGGCTTCAATTGAACCAAAATTTTATTTTCTTTTTAGAAATTAATATCTCTCGTTTGAACTTGAATCTAATGCAGAGAAATGCATGCAAGTGGACTTGAAGGACCCATCCCGGAACGTATCTCTCTCTTGAGTAGTTTACGAGAACTGTAAGCAATATTCAATTTTTTTTTTTGGATTGGAGGTAATTACTTTTATATAATTAATGACAAAACTTATATTGGCTTATTGTTGTACAGGAGGATAAGCGATATTCGTGGGCCAAAGCAAAAATTTCCTCCTGTGGAAAGCATGACAGGCCTAGTAAGACTGTATGTTGAATGTTTGTAGCATCATTTTTCTAATAGCGATGTTTAATTATACGTATGACGATTCTTATTGTTTAAGGTAATTACTTTTCTGTTTCAGGGCTTTTAGAAATTGTAACATTTCTGGAGAGATTCCCCCATACATTTGGAGATTCACCAACCTAGAACTGTTGTAAGAATCACATGCTCATCCTATTATGTGATTTTTTTAAAGATTTGCATTTTATGTCAATATGCCAAGACAAAGAAAATGATTTTGTAGAAATAAATTTATTGATAAAAAATGACAGCTTGAGAGAGGAAACTTTAGCAGGCGTAATATAATTTCCCTCTTTCTTCAAGAGATTTGGCAGCGTTCAACGAGGAAATCTCTTGTGAATTACTATTATGTTGGAAAGGGGATGACATCACCGACCATGCCTGTTATTCATTCGAAGAGAATCGAAAAAACTAGAATGTTATACAGTATTTTTAAAGTTGATTATATGCACAACTGCTTGATTCACTAGTAATGTGAACCGAGACACTTGGTGCATGTAAATCATCATCTTTTTTTCTACGTGAAATGGAAATTTGAATGATAGGATCAATAATTTTTTAATAATTGGAGAAGACTACAAAACGGGGGTATTTAATAATACATCCAAAGTTTCCTATCAAACGTCTAATCCTAGCCATCACGGGACAGAGTCATGAACATATACTGCACTCAAATTGTTTCAACAATCTTCATTTTTTGTGTTAGAATAGTGTCTTTGAACGGCAAAGGCCAAAAATGATAAAATTTGACGAGAAGCTTGCTAGTATGTGAATCATTAATGATCTCTCAAACTTGCAAGAAATTTAATGGAGAAGAGGAAATACCTATTTATGTATGCAGCTTGAGTTGTCTTTTTTTTTCCTGTGGGCTTGTCTTGATAGCTTCTAGAAAACTTTATAAGTTCTCTTTGGGTCTCAAGTTAACATCCCAATATAAGTTCAATTACTGCCTTTTACTCATAATGTCCCACACTTACTGGAACAGGGATCTCACCTTTAATCAATTGACTGGGGAGATTCCTGCCACTAACCTATTGGAGCGTATGAAATTTCTGTAAGTGATTAAATTTATATAGCATTAGACATACTGTGTGGCGCCTTTCACTTATCATGTTATTTTAGATGGTTTTGCAGCTGAGGATAGCTACTGCTTACTTAGAATTTGACTTTTCTTTTATAGATTCTTAACCAGTAATTTGCTTGGTGGAAAGGTACCCGACTCCATCTTGAAGGATGGAAGTAGTATGTATGTTTCTATCTCCCTCTTGTTTATTCATTTAAGCTAATTTCTTATACATTAGTTGTTAGAAATTGAACGATAATCGAAAAAATAAAATAGGATGTGAGACACTAGATTTACGTGGAAGACCCTTTCGAAAAAAAAACTATGGACAAAACAACAAATCTACTATGAAGATGGAAATACAATCGCGAGTTTTGAGTTTCTAGCTTACATAAGTTTTCAGAAAAACAAAATGCTAAATGAAATCTACAATACAGGTTTATTGGCTTGGCCCAATAGAATTCGGGTCACATTGAAATCTAACATTAATACTAGGCTTTTCCATTTGACTTCGTGTTTGTTAAATGATTTGTAAAACTAAACCTTTGTTTGGATTTGGATGCAGTGATCTGTCGTATAATCACTTCACATTTCAGGATTCTAACCAACCTGCTTGTTCAGAGAACCTGTGAGATTACTTTTCTTTAAAAATATGTAATTATCTATTGAACGTAATATGCTTTTATGATTAATTTGTTACTCCATGGGAACTATGATAGGAAATTGAATCTGAACCTGTTCCGGAGCTCATCTACTGGAAACAACTTGTAAGCTCAAAATTTTGTCTTTTTAAACGGAAGCACCCGGCGGAAAGTACTCTAACCCCCAACTCTCTTTTTCATTGACTGTAGAGAAAGAAATCCAAATCCATGCAGAGATAGTTGGAGTTGCCCTGGATGTAAGAAAGAACATCTCCACAATGCTGGTTTTTTGCTACATAGTAGTGAAATCCTGAACTGTAAATGCTTTTTTATTACATAAAAATGTTCTTGTAACACAAACAGTAGAAATGCATGAAACTCTCAGAAACAATGCAAATGTGCATTCAAAACCCTGTTTTCCGACAACAACTCTTAAAAACATTACGTTTTCTGAAGACAATTTGTTTTTTCAATGACTGTTTTTTGTTGGAAAAATAAAATTCTTTAGTTTTTTTAAAAGAACGATTCTGAACATCCCAGATGATACTTTCGTGTTTTTTAATTGAAGTCGAGCATATGTTTTCTGTCATTTGTATGTATCATCTTTTGTGATGTAGTGGTGTTATTCATTAATTTGATATCATATGTTATTTGTGGATAAGTTTTATGCCACATTAACACGTCGTAAACTTATTCAATGTAGTTTATCTCTATTTGTTCTTTTTCTTTCAGATTCAACTTGTTGGCATGTCAATTCCGGTGGACAGGACATGGAATTAGCTAATGAGAAGGTTATCTACAAAGGGGATGGAAATGTTCAAGGCGGTTCAGCTACATCCTTCTTTCATGATGATACCCATTGGGGATTTAGTAGTACTGGAGATTTCATGGACGATAATAATTTCCAAAATACTCGATATATTGTATCTCTGCCATCGTCAAATATGTCCGAATTGTATTCTACTGCCCGGATAGCTCCAATTTCACTTAGTTATTTCCATTATTGCTTGGAAAATGGAAACTACCAAGTAAATCTTCACTTTGCAGAGATACAATTTACGAATGATCAGACTTATAGCTCTCTAGGGAAGCGCATATTCAATATTTACATCCAGGTAACTGCCCTTGATCCCGATATTTAGTGTCTATTGGCCGTTTAACTTTGGACATAAAAGCTTCATTGAAGCACTTTTATTTTAGATTGGGACCAATATTAATATTAGATGGGAGGTATTCATTCAAAGTTTCCTTATTGGATTTTTTAATAGAAAAAAAAGTTAAACAAACCGAAGCTAATCTTGAGATTAAGCGTTTTGACTATTTTTTAGGCTATCTGGTTACATCGCAATGCTATTATCTTTGACGAAAAAGAGCTGATTATAGATATTTGGAACAATATTAATTTTACTATTGCTAAGTGTGATTATTGTTCGAAGTTCTTTAAAATCTATCTTTTTAGTTTAATTCCTTCTAATTAAAGAAAAATTGTTTTAAATTAAGTGTTCGTTTTTTCTGGGAAAGGCTATTTCCTTCTTCTCTTGTATCTTCTTTCTTTCAATATATATATGTTAGGAGGTGAGAAATCAAAAGGATTTGACGAACAAAGTGTTTGGCTGGTAGAGAATTTAGGAAAAGAAAAGCAAGGGATTTTGGAAAGATGGAATAGGGAGACAGATGAGAAAAAGGAGATAATGTGATCAATGTTTCATTAATCAATAATCAGAGTCTTTATGATAGTCTTCCTCAGGAGCCTGCTTGAAGAGGTCCCAGGCCAAATTGCAAGAATTATGAAGCCTATTAATTAAGGAGATGCCTATATAGCAATTAAAATACTAACTAAGACAACTAACAAATACAAACCCAAATATATTTTGTAATATTCTTAAAGATCATTATCCAAATTTTTCTAGCATAGGTGTCTGAAGTTCTATGTCGTTCTCCGTCTGTTTTTGCACAGGAAATTTTAGTGATGGAGAACTTCAATATTGAAGAAAAGGCTGGCATGGCCCTCAAGCCTTTTATATTGCAAGCAAATAATGTCAGCGTGACAAACAATACTCTCGAGATTAGATTCATTTGGGCCGGTAAAGGGACAACCAGAATTCCTAAAAGAGGAGTCTACGGTCCCCTTATATCAGCAATTTCTGTGGTTTCTGGTTAGTCATTTTTTATCCTGTTTTTTTCAGGACATTGTTTTCTAGACTGCTTTCATATTAATGATTGTTTGTGTTTTCGTAGACACATTTTTGTGGATATTTCCGGCTTCTGCCTTAATTGCTTTTGTAGTGATGTATAACAGCTGTTTGTTCGTCGTTCGGCAGATACCAAAATTTGCTCGGATGGTATAAGTGAAGCCAACAAAAATCTTTATGCAATCATTGGAATTGTGGTGGGAACATTCTGCATGGTGTGTGTTGTTCTTGGAATCCTTTGGTGGAAAGGCGTCTTTCAGCGCAAAGAGAGAAAGCAAAATGGTAGTTGTAACGTATCAAATTTCAAATTATAATACTTTCTCTCTCCGTTTTTTATCGAATGTAAATCTTTGTGTATCTGTCGAATTGAGCAGATTTTACCGGTGTGGAGTTACAGACGGGAATTTTTACGCTAAAACAAATAAATGCTGCTACAAATAACTTTGATTCTGCCAACAAAATTGGAGAAGGTGGTTTTGGTCCGGTCTACAAGGTATCGCGTATAAATAATCGATTATCAGTTTCTTAATTTCTCACTAGCTTTAGAGGAAATGCTAAATTATATGTCGTTTTTTTGTAGGGTATTTTACCCAATGGTACAACTATAGCGGTTAAGCAGCTCTCGTCGAAATCAAAGCAAGGAAATCGTGAATTTTTGAACGAGATAGGGATGATTTCTCGATTGCAGCATCCAAATCTTGTTAAGCTTTATGGATGTTGTATTGAAGGGAGTCAATTGCTATTGGTTTATGAATACATGGTTAATAATAGCCTCTCCCACGCTCTTTTCGGTGAGTTTTACTCTTATTTTGCTCGACCCGTCAATTTTTTTCTGAAGCGAAAGTCGAAATATCATACAATCGAATTGATTCTTGAACGTAAAAACTAGTCTTTTTTTAATCTTGTTCTTATTTTTAGGTGCTGAAAATAATCAGCTCAGACTAGATTGGCCGACGAGGCTGAAAATCTGCATCGGAATAGCTAAAGGTCTAACTTTCCTCCACGAGGAAGCGAGTTTAAAGATTGTTCACAGAGACATTAAAGCGACTAACGTTCTACTCGACGGAGAATTAAATCCTAAAATTTCTGATTTTGGATTGGCGAAGCATGATGACGAGGGGAAGAGCCATATTAGCACTCGAGTAGCCGGCACTATGTAAGTCGAATTCAATTTTGGCAATTTTTGAATCCAAAGTCATACTTGTTATATATCTTATGATTATCTTTTTTCAGAGGATATATGGCTCCCGAATATGCTCTGTGGGGTTATCTTACTGATAAAGCCGATGTTTACAGCTATGGAGTGGTCGCTTTAGAGATCGTTAGCGGCCGAAACAACAACGATCTTTTGCCGACTGATTCGTTCGTTTGCCTTTTAGATTGGGTAGAACACATCTTCCTCATCAAGATTTCCTACTTTTCATCAGTAGATTGCAAAATTTAGTGGTCTGCAGAACGACTGTTTCAATCCATCGCTAAAAACTAAAGTTTTTTCCAAAATGATTCGGTAGATGAAGAAAAGTTCTGAGCTTTAAGAACGAAAGCTATGTCTGATTTATTATACTATGAATTTTCTTATTGCAGGCTTGCCATTTGCAGAAGAGTGGGAATTTGATGGAGCTGGTGGATGAGAAAATAGTAACTGAAGTAAACAAACAAGAGGTAGAAAATGTGGCAAAAATTGCCCTTTTCTGTACAAATGCATCTTCTTCGCTAAGGCCTACGATGTCGGAGGTGGTAAACATGCTCGAAGAACGAACTAAAATTCCAGATTTGATACCCGAGCCAAGTACTTATAACGAGGATTTGAGGTTTAAGGCAATGAGAGATCTTCGGAGAGAGCAAAGAAGTCTGAGTTCGAGCAGAAGTCAAACCCAGAATTCAACAACTCTTCATACATTTGGATCTTCTTCTTCATGCAGCCGTGATCTGTATGAAATCAATCCGGAACAAAAAACCACTTGATGCAGACGTAGATATTTCCTCTTCGAAATGGGATTTTCTAGTTTAGAGAAACGAACAGATTTTATGATTACATGAGTTTTTTCTTAAACAAAATAATAAAGTTTATGGTCTGTACAGTACTTGATAGTGTGAAAATTATTGAATTATTCAAAGAAGTTTCATTTTTTTTTTTGGAAAATATGATCATTTTGTAGGGGTGTGCAGGACCGGCCCGGTACCGGAGAACTGGACCGGAACCGGTCCTACGGTACCGGGTTTGGTCCGTGTAAATACAATATCGGACCGGATCCGGTCCGGTACTGTCGGGACCGGTGCTACACGGTCTGGTCCTTGGTACACGGTACCATGGAACTGGTACCGTGTAGAACTGACTTTTATGCAGTTTAATTAGGGCGATTTACTGATTTAGGGCAGCGACCCCTAATCCTCCTGTGCCAGTCTCTGCCTGCCTCGACCCCTAATTTGTCGTCAGTCTTTGTCCGAGCTCCGTCCGTCAGCCTCTGTCTGAGCTCCGTCCGTCCTCTGTTAGAGCTCCGTCGTCAGCCTCTGTCAGAGCTCCGTCCAGCCTCTGTCCGAGTCTCCGAGCTGTCCGTCGAAAGTCGCCAACTCCCGACTTTACATTATATTATTATAATTTTACATTATATTTTTTAATATTAAAAAAAAAGGTACCAAATCGGTAACTGACTGAAACTGGTACCGGTAAACCCGATCCAGAACTGGAGCGGTATCTCCCAGTACCGGTCTTCCAAAAAGGAAAACTGACAGGACCGAATCGGTACCGTGCACACCCCTATCATTTTGTGCAGAAAAATTGCAGGTTCTGACGAAATGTGTTGAAATATTACTTAAATTCAAAAGCTGTCTACTGCAGGGAAGACAAACCCAGAACAAAACAAAACGAACAGAAAGCAGAAAATCCAACGGAAATCTTTAATGGCTATACCATCAATGATGTTACCCATCACCTCTTTGGATTGTCGAAGCTTGAGAATACTACGATTCAGCTTCTCCCTCTTTGCAGACAGAGAAGGCGATTCTTCCAACATCTTCTCCAGGCCAATTCCACCAGGACCCATGACCTGGTTCACGATCTCCGCTTCCATGTCCTTGTCTATCAAACTTACTATGCTGTGCTGCACATGCAGTGCCATGGAGTCCACCATCCTCCTCGTCACTATTTTCCAATAAGCCGTCATTCTCATCCTCAAATCAAACGCCTGTTGCAGAGCATGGGGATATTCTCTCATCTCCCCAACTTCAATATCTCCATACCCTTTAATGTCAAT
>JAJTVF010005424.1:0-12066 GCA_022433065.1 Begonia loranthoides
ATTAGGAAACAACTACATTAGAAATGAGTGTTAAATGGATCATTCACTTAGTCTTAGAGAATAATCCAATATACAGCACGGAACAACCCATCATCTAATAGCTTAATCAAGCCAAAAAGAATAGATTACTAATAATCCCGTCTATACCCTTTTTAAACTTTTCCACAGAGTATTACTTCATAATTAATCAACAGGACCTTGCCCATATCTTCCTCGGTTAATCCCTCACAGCCCATAAAATCACAGAGTCACAATCAACAATAAATCACAAAGGGTAGAACCATATATTAGTGAACCTTAACAATGAAACCAAGCTGTATACAGTCAACAATATCCTCAAAAATTTTCTAAAGAGGACTATTTAATCCAAGGGAACAATAAAAAAAGGACAAAGTAACACCTTTCTTCAACAACCAACATTTCTCAATAATTGATAAATCATAGAGCAATATCACGCCGTGCATGACAAAATTACCCAACTTCTCAATCCATAGAATAATAATAGTAACAAATGGCATAATATTTCTCCTCAGTAAGTAGTAGAGGCAACATTTAAACAATAGCCAAGACAATGTTCAACAACAAGCAAATCCCTTGATGTAGGAACTCTAGTTGCCAACTACAGCCCATTTCCTACATGGAGATTACCCACAGACGAATCTTCACCTTCACTCAACAGCAGTGCCCACTCTAGATAACAGAAAAGTAGTAGCTCGCCGCCCCTCACTTTCCCCCTTTTTATTGCACTTCTCTAAAAAGCTATTAATCGGAACAACTTTCTCTCTCTCACACCCTTCCTTTTCTCTCTTCTCACTCTCGTGTTGTCCCCTACTTTCTAAAATCACAAAGCATAGAGTGCTTCTTCTTACTCTCTTCCTCTCTTCAAGCACTCGCTCTCCTTGTCAAAAACAAATCCCTTTGGTTCTCCTTTTTGTCATTACTTTTTAGATAGAAAGCTTCCCAGGGTAGGCTTTGGCCGACGGACAACAACCAACATCTGAGAAAGGGAGTCCGCGAAATCCTGCCACCTAAAAAGTGTTCTTATCACTTTGGGAGAGGCAAAAGAAAACTGTAAGGAGAAATATAAAAAATGGCCGCTGAAGAAAAAATTGATTTTCGCAATTCTCCTTGCAACAGGTTGATAGGAATAAACCCAAAATTTGAGGTTGATAGGAATAGTCAACTTGTCCCATGCGATACACCTTTTTTCTAAACCTACTATTCTCTCCCCTCTAATTTCTTAAATAATATATACTTCCTTTTAAATAATCCCCCTTAATTCTTCACTTCAACTAAATCATTCCCCATCTTAATTCATCACAGAATATTTTTTTATTAATATACCATACATGATTGTGGAACATATTTTTCGTTTATCAAAATATTTATTATGTAAAATCTTTTTCATAAAGCATGGGGTTTTATCTAGGTATTATAGTCTGGCTGCTTCATCTGACTAGCGATTGAAGAATTGTCTAACTATTTTACCTGTAGAGTAAATACTCATTAAAGCCAGGTGAAACTACTGAGCTATATGCTAAAGAGGCATGACTGATCAACTTGCATGAATGTATCGAGTCACACTCGGATTAAAATGGGGAAACATGCATATTTTATTCTCTTTGTAAACAAGTTAAAATTTGAGCAACCAAGAGAGAAAATCAAAGAAAATGGTGATTATCTCTATATTGATTGGAAGGATTTTTTGGCTCAGCGAGGTTAAGGATTTGTAAAGGGTATTATATGCAGTCCAGGTAAGTAGAGATGGCTTGATTGTGGCCAATCGGGCTACACTGCAAGGTGCAAGGCTACTGTATGTGAATTAGTTTACTGTTGTTAGCTATGTTTTCTCAAGGATTTGATGCTTTGCTTGTTGTGAATTTTTTTTTTATTTAGTGATTTGAGGATTTGATGCTTTGTATAGGAGACTTATTTTCTTATGCTAATTTGAGGAACTTGCTGCTTTGTGTATTATACTGATAGATGGTAGACATTTTTTCTAGTATGTTTATGATGATTAAGGATCCAGTATCTATTTAGCCCGAGATGTGCTTAATGATTACTGTAGAAGGTTTGACTTTAGGAAGTGCTGATATGACATGGGCCATGCCTATCTTTTCTTTTAATTTTATTTTATTTTACTTTGTATTAGTTTTAAATGTTCTATTTAGGATTGTTCCAGCTAGAGTTGCCTAGTCGTGTATGTGTGTGTTTGTTTAAAGGGATTTTTATACTTTAGACATTAGGATTTTACTCTAATTAGTGTTGGTATGTATTCCTCACTTAGGGCCTTTTAAAGGACTTTTGATGAATAGAAAATGGTAAAGTTAGCGATTGTTACTTTCCCTTATGAGTCTACGAGAAACCTTGTATCTCTCAGATTGTTTACAATCTGATTTGATTGTGTCTATGTTCTTTGCTCTTTGCGAGAGTTGAGCGACCGTCTTCTTATTATTGTCCTTCTCACTTTTCTTCCCTAGCAAGTGAATATTCATCAAGGTCGTAAAAACTTAAAAGTTACCAAGTTCGAGCACCTCCTTGTTTCTCATGGTCACCTTTGGAGTTGGGAGTTGTATCTAGGATGTTTCCAGACAAGCTTATTGTTCTTAGGTTTAAATCATCTTCCATTTCATTGCACCATCAATCCATCTTTGCAACAAAGTTCGAGCCTTTATCTTGTTGCTAATCCATGTCCAACGGCCTTTTGCGGATGGTAAGGTTTCTTCATGAAAATAATTGAATTGTTGTCTACTACAGAAGTGTGCATTGCACCAGATATCCTGTCCATGTATGTAAGGTAATTTAAACTCCCTCGGCATCCTTCGTTTCCGCTGGACAATCTTCACTATTTGTAGTCACATATATTCCTATCCAACAGTCGGTCTTTCTTTTGCTCGATCTATCAAAGGGTCGTCATGTTTCATTAAAGTTGGGTGTGCCATGAACATTACTTTTTCTCTCAACCGAAGCCTTTCCTATCGCGGATATCCAACCCAACATTGCTAGCCATCCACGTGTCCTTGTCCATTCCACGTACACTCTTTTAGCCTTTTGATTTTTTTTCCACCCTCGGCATCCTTCACTCCTGCTAGGAATCATTCCTATTTGCAGACACCAAAGATTCCCATCCAAAGCTCAATCTTTCATGCACTCAATCCATCAAACGGTTGTCCCATTTCACTGAAGTTGTGTGTGCCATGAACATGACTTCCTCACTGTGAAAGCCTCTCCTATCGTGGATACTCAGTCTATCATCACCGGTTGCCCACGTTTCATAGTGTTGTCTATGTACACTCTTTTCACCCTTCAATTTTTTTCGTGGGAGCCTTCCTATCAGTGAATAGCCTTTCTTTCTCCACTGGGATTCCAATTCTCATCTAACGGCCCTCCTTCCTCATTCACCAAGGAATCCATCCACTCACATTAAAACATGGAGATTTTCTATCAACATTTCTAGCGTTTATTTTGTGGGTGTTCCAAGATGAGAGAGGATGAACTTCACTCATCAAGCATCCAAAAATATTATGGGGTTATGTCAAATAAAACATAGCTGGAAGATAAAGTATAATGGAGCTTCCCAATTCTGCCAAGAATCTAGCCTCCGAACATTCATGGGCACTTCTGGCATTCTGGAAGATTTTATATCAAAATATGTTCGTCAAAAAGTTTGTAGCCAACATTCTAATATTTCGAAAGTGTGCTTTTGTAGCTCGTTTGCTATGTCAAACTTTGCTTTAACATATAGATAAAAAGCAGCCAAGGACCGTTTTTGTTTGTTTTATTAGTTTGAGGTTACTTATGTAATTTGGTTTTTAGGGCATTTTTGTAATCTGCATTGGGGATTGTTTGGAGGTGTCCTGCCTAATGCAGCCTTAATCGAGGAGTTTTGGTTAAAAACAATAGCTGCAATGGCCCGTTTTTGGGGTTCCCTCCCGAAACCTCATCGGATACTTTGTCAAAGCCTTGCCGAGACCTAATTTCCAAAAACTCCTTTCCTCACGATTTCGTCATCTTTGGAAGAAGGGTTTTATACTGAGCTCTCCCAACGCTTCAAAAGAAGTATTACTCAAGAGAGGAGAAGTAAAAAATTGGAGAAAAATGAGTTGAAGAGACTTCTTGCAAAGGAGGTTTGTGGAAGTCGCTATTCCGAGCTTGGGAGATTAGCAGACCAACTAAGGTTTATGTTCAGCTTGTCGATTATGATTGAATTTTGTTCTTATATTTTAATGGTGTAATCCTCTATAGAATGTGATGAAATTGATATGTTTTTGACGACGTTGGGATATATGCTCGTGATTTTATGTATTGTTCTTTGGAGGTCGCCGGAACTGCCATTGCATAAACTGTTTTTAGAACAGAGTCTTAATTCCCGCATAACATACATTCCATAACATTTTTTAACGTGACTTTTGGATTGGATCATCTTCTTTGGTATTTATTGACGTCCTGAAAATTTGAACATATTAGGCTACTTGCCCTAGAAATTCTATCTATTTTAATGTGAAGGTTCTGATTTGGGACTAGTCGATTGAGCACTTAGAGTGATTTTGCATCGTTGCACTTGGAGGTACATCAACTATTCCTTTTTTATATCCTTCGCATAAATCGATGGCCTACCCATTGTGACACCACGCATCAAAACGGGTGAAAATAAAACTTAAGTTTAACACAGAAATCTAAGAAATATAGATAAATCAAAGTAAAGTGGAAACATTAAAAGCATTAAATAAAGTTCAAATTTTAAAACATAAATATAACTACTAATCAAAACATGGTTCAACGAATAAAGTAAGAGTTAATAGTTTTTACAAAAACAATACCCTTCTCAATTTATTTCAAAAGAGTGATTTCTTCTTTTATTCCTTCGAGCCATAATTCTACTCAGGTCACGATTCATTTGGATAATCAACAGGCTCCACGGGAAAATGCATCCTCCTCTTCTCCTGGCATTATCATTTCTTGACTATTTCCTAAACCATAAGTAAAACGTGGGCCTAAAGGCCTAGTAAGGAGTTGGGTTATGCAATATGTTGTGCCTCTCTTTAATTCTTTTGCAGTGGGTATCATCCCAAACCAATCTTTTCTTTGGTTTATTTCTTTAATTTATTCATTACTCGTACGTCGAGCAGAAGATAGAGGAACCCATGTGTGAGGGAATAATTTTAGTTAGCTTCTAACATCCTGTGTGTAACTCTCCTGTTCTCGACGAGGGAGCGTCATCCCAGTTACTAGGCTAGATCCGAACTACCCCTCCGTCCTTGGTCACCCCATTCCCTTTTTTCATTATTTTCATTTATTATTTCCTCACTTCATGCATGCAAGTACACCCCAAAGGTGGTACTTTGACATGCCTAGGGGGCCGAGGCCTATTACTCGATCGTAAACAAAGTCCTTACTGTCACTTAGCCAAATTACTGATAATCTTGTTTCTTTTGCAGGTATTAACTTCAAGGATGATTCTATTTGGGATGTTGTCCCAACGGATAGGGAGCAACCTGTGCATGTCTTGACTTGAGACACACATGAATGTTATGAGCTTCATCAGACGGGAATTTGTCTTCCCGGCATCCCAAACGTGTAACCTTTCAATTCTGCATTTTTATTTCTTATTTTATTTTCATGGCAAACATTGAGCCTATTTTGTGAGGGTAAGGCATGGTTATAAGCTTTACTCATTCATGCATTTAGATTGTTGGTTAGGTTAGATGGTGATGATTCAGTTATGGGTTGTTGGGCCAAGTCCAATCCATTTCAAGCCCAAGGAAAGAGCTGCCACGTGTACGCCATTCATGTTATCTCCCCACCAGCTTTAATCTTGGCCATTCATTCCACATCCATCCAAGGGCCTGCATGTTGCCACCCAAAGAAAACAACCAGGAGCTGCCACGTGCACGTCATGCATATTGCCACCACCTGCCTCATCTCGGCCGTCCATCATCCCTCATCTCGGCCGTCCATCATCCCCTACTCATCATCACCTAGGCCTATAAATATCCATGGATTAGATGCATTGAAAAACTTTTGATCAAATTAATATAATAGTAGCTTTCTCCTCCGTGAGAGAAATCCCGACCCTATCGTGAGTCAGCCCCAGATTTTCGAATCTGAGACGAAGTAGAGGACTTCCTTGTTAGCATGCTCGTGGTGCTTGAGCTAACTAGTAAGTTTTCCCTTTTCAAACTTCCATTGGGAGTTAGAGCGAAGGAAAACCGAACCATTGCCTACGATTGGTAGATTTTCTTCGAAAATCTAGAATCCGTGGACCTCACGTTAGATAGTTCTCGGATCTGATCAAGGGTCTACATTTCCTCCCTGTCGCTCATCGTGGATTTCTAACATGCGCTTCCTTTTCTAGGTTGTCTCGTGTCATACTTCCTACTTGTTTCTATTATCGTGATGCATATTGATACAGAAACAAATAACGGAATTTAAATAGCGCATAAAATTGAATAGCAGCAAAATAAAAGTGAATAGTAGAACGAATATAACAATGATGTAATTAGTGAATAACATATATAAATTTACCGAGTATAACAATAAAACAAATGACATGTTAGCATACTTCTAACAATGAAAATAGACAGACAACATACAATGATTTTTCATGTTTCTAATAAAGAAATTAGACAACTAGCATACAAAGATTTATCATTCTTGCAACAACTAATTTAAACAACCACCTTGTAATGACTTATCATGCTTTTAACAGAGAATTTTAACAGTTAATATTCAGTGTTATATCGTGCTTCTAATAAAGAAATTAGACAGCCAACATAAGAAGATTTGTCATGCTTCTAACCAAAATCTATCAATTTGTTTACATTTACATAGTGAACCAGTTCATAGTAGGGGTTAACTAGACATGATCTCATTAAAAAAACATAGATATTTAGCATGTAGTAATGAACAATGATAGATTAAGCAACAATATATTATATTGCGACCATCAAATAGTGAGCAGGAACAATGTTCAGAGTATCCAAAGAAAACACAAACAAGAGTAAAAAAATTAACAGAGAAATAATATCTACAAATAAAACTAATAGATTAACCAACAATTTATTTGAAATTTACAGATCATAGACCACTTTATAGTGGGACAGTTCATATCAAAACGTTTAACAGCAAGGACGAAAGTCTTTAGTTCATTACTTTGCATTATAGGTCTAAACATTCATGCCTATAATCCTAGCAAGAAGCATTATCAATTTCTTTACCAAACAAAGTATTGATTCACAGGAAGGAAAGCACAGAACATCAATATTCAAAGCAAATAGACACTACTTGTGGGTAGGGCCTCCACAAGCCAACGACTCTACCCATTCCTTACCTTTGTTGAAGGATTCACTCACGGATAGCTACAATCCCCACTAGTTCCTTGTTCACGAATACCCCCTTCAGGTTCACGATTCACGTTGTAGAAATGCAACCCTCTTGCTTGATAGATTTTTCACACACGAAGGAAGACTCTCTCTCTCTCCTAGAGAACTCTCTCACTCCCAGGAATTGTAGAAAAATGTCGGAGGGGACTTAATCTAGTGATTAAAAAGGTAGAACTTTACCTGGAGAGGGAAATCCTACTCCAATGGGAGAGGGAGAACGTGGAGATGGGGTGACGTCGTGAAATTGTGGGGAGGAGACTCCACACATAAAATTTTGCTTTATTTAAAAAATAATTTTTCACAAAATTGGGACTTTTTGGATGAGAATGTGCGTCCTGGTCTCGTCCGCGTTCGTCTGAATCCGCCATTTGGAAGAGAAAAGGCATCTGCATTATGCATCTGTAAGCATTCGAAACTGTCAAAAAATTTGGACAGATTCTAATCTTCTGTGTCTGCAATCATCCTCATGCATCCTTAATCATCTGAATGTGTCAACAAAGAAATGCATCTGGATGTAGCATCCAAACTATATAGGAATTAGATAGATTCAAAATGGTCGCGTCAGCATTCGACCATTTCCATCGTATACGTCCGCATTGAGACAGGGGCGAATTAGGACGCGAGGGTTCTATCCTATATCATCCCAAAGTGCTTGGATGAAGTTCCTTGCATTTGCGGATGACGTCTCTCATCCTCAAGTCGTCCACATGCATCCGAATTTGTCCTATGTAGTATTTCTTCACATTATCATGCTAAGCTTTTATCCCATAATATATTATCCCCATAATTAAACTTCATAACTTAACATGTAACGATACACAATGTATTATATTAATTATCTCAAAAAATTGGTTACATCGGGTATATGGGGAAAACATTATCACGGTGTTACACCCATCCTCCGTTATCTTGACCCAAACGGCCATCTTCTTATCCAAAAGATCACTATTCCTTCTTGATATCTGATTCTTCTATTTTTGGATATCCAATAATTCTGATTATTTCATCCCAGCCATTCATCTCTCACATCAGATGCCCATCTTTTATATAAGATGTCCTTTAATCTAATCCAACAGTCACCTTCTATTCTTCCTTTATCCTTTTGTCAATCCGATCATTCATTATTCCTTGTTCTCTAGTGATTGTTTTTTCTCTTCATTTGGAGTTGAATTATTTCATAACTAGTTTGTTGCTCATGATTTTGGTATCAAAGCTATCAGATTCTAATCATTTGGTATCAAGCTACCATTTACTCATCATGTACCAATCTATATAGTAGATACTTTATACCAATATTGTGACTGCATACAAGAAAGATAAAAAGTGATGAATATATGTAAATGTGTTTGGTGGATAGGTTTTTCAAGCCTGTTAGTTTTCTTTCAATTGATGTCGGGGCAAACCAACCAAAAGTGTTTGGTCATTGTGCATAGATGTGCATGGCAGCTAACACAAGACTCCCAAAGGTGGGAGTCTATCTCTCGAAGGAGTGAGACTATCTTCCGAAGGTGTGAGACTAGTGTTGGTGTCCCATTGCCAAGCCCACTGATTTTTAAAAAGAGAAAGAAGCTAAAGAGTAAAGAAAATAAAAAAATGAAAAGAAAGGGAAGAAAATTGATATTTTGTCATGACATGCATGTATGTAGTTGTTGTGATATTTTTGTGATGCTTTAGATGCATATATATAAAGAATATGACATGATTGTTTATTTTAGTTCTCTACTTATTGCAGGTTAGACTTATAATTTGAACCTTGCGGTATGGTATTGATGCTTGTGAGGATGTCTTTGCTGATGAGGTTGAGAAGATGAGTTTTCAGGAGTGAACCTTGGAGGTTATCTAGCGATATTTGACCAGTGGAGGTTTAGTTTAATAAAAATATGTTTTCATGGATTTTTAATTATGGACTTTGTTATTGATGATGTAAGGATTTGATTTTGTTCATTTCAAGATTGTTTTATATAACATTGGATTTTAATGTTTAGTTACTATTTTCGCTGCTATTACTTTTAAGTTAAAATCCTTTAAGTATTCCCTCAAAAAACTGTGAAATTTAAAATTTTTTTAATGTTACATGGAAAGTCCTGTTCGCTTTTGCAGCGGAAACATATGCATTCGCAAGAGCGAAGGTTAAGTAGTGGAAGCATACGTATCCTCATTTGTTGGAGTGAAGGTTTCCACATATGCATGCCAAAAAAAACATATGTCCTTACAAGTAAACAATTATGTAACAAAAATGTATGCATCCGAGGGAGTGAAGGCTTCCGTGGAAGCATATGAATCATAAGTATCTGTGGGAGCAAAGGCTTCTGCATTGGAAACGGGCACATCCATGGCTAAAACGCACGCATCAGCAGTTGGAATGAATGTATCCGTAGAAGTCTTTGCTTTTGCGAGAGTTACCAAAGGGGATGATGTTTGAAGAGTAGATGCTCAAACTCAATATTGTGTCGGCCGAATTTGTAACAATGTAAAGAACGTTCGATGGATGGACCTCCATAGCAGATTCTAAAAGTTGGATATTTATAGGGATTGTTAAGTGAATTCTCTAAGTTGGTTTTTTCTAGGTTATGGGTTTTAACAAATTTTTAAAGGTTTTAAAAAATATTGATTTGCATGTGTACTTTAATTGGTCCAACAAATTAGCGAGAGAATTGGAGTGATTGGATATCTATTTGATTGAGCGTTGCTTGACTATTGGTAGGTTGATTGACGTTAGAGGTTTATTTTATGTCTAGCATTGTATTGTTTTCTAAAACTTATATTGAGACATGTTCTTATATAAAAGTGACGTGACCATTTTGATGGCTCATTTTTTATTTTTATTTTTTCATATTATTGTGATTTTTGGAGAGTTACCCCACTTGTAAAGGTCTGTGTTGTCCAAATTTGGTGCAAGAATCCATGAAATTGTCCTTGATAGCACTATTCCAAGTTTGCTCCAATAATTGCTTTTATGAGAAATCCTCCTTGTCACTCCGAACAAGTTCCATTGTTCCTATCCCAACTTATTATTCCCTTGAAGTTCATCCTTGAAAATTTGAGGGATTGTTTTGAATTTATACAGTAGTAAAATATACAAAAAGTAAGCACAAATTTTACTACTTAATTTACTTTTACGTTTGTCGAAATTGCACGAATTTCTCCCCGGTGTAAGTTTCTACCTTTGTGCAAATCTTATTTCTTTGTGGTGGATCAACAAGCTATAATGGGATGTTTTGAGAACTTACCCTACTGTGCTTTATTTAATTTTGCATAATTTCTCTTAAATTGTCATTATCACATATCCTTTAATTTATATTATTGAATATAAAGTTTATCGCTACTAGTTAGTCGACTCACACCATATTACTTTCCTTCATTTTAGAATTTTTTTTTTGTAAGATCCCTAGTTGTCAGAGGAGGTGTGAACTTGGTTATTTATTTCTCCTTTTTTGTTAGTGTTGTTTTCGAAGAACTTTGTTATGTGGTTAAGGATTGATTTTAGTTATTTTATTTCATATGATCCTGACACATTTTTCTTTCATGAACTTATTTTACTTCTTTATCTTTAATGTCACTGTTTGACTATTGTTTTAGCCCTTCTTGTTTGGGCCCTGACTATTTCATTTCTTTTTAATGTAACTAAGTTTTGAAGGGGTTGAGTGAATTGATTTATTTTTTGGCTGGGTCATTGCCCATTCTATCTCAGGTCTCCTTTGGGGCATGATAGAAATTATGGTATCAGAGCCATGTTACCTTCTTCAGTAGTGACATCAATAAGATATATAGTACAGTAGTGTACAAGTGAGTTGCTACTATTGCGCCTAAAGACATGTTCAAAATTCAATTGCAATTTTTAGATTTTAGAAAATGCCTATTATATAGATTGTTGTGTTGTTACCTAGTGATCCCATTGTTGCTTTGAGAGATGTGATGTAGAACCTATCTAGAGATAGCGGTAGCCAAGATCTAGATACTCCTCATTTCAATTTCTTTATGCAGCTTGGAAGTAGGAACCTGCTAGTGTTTAGTTACAGAGCCAACCCTCTGGGTGCAGAGAACTAGTTTAGGGTCATGCAGAAGAGTTTGACAGCAATTGGTGTTTTGAGTCAATTCATGGTTGGAAGTTGCTAAGATTGGATTACTCGTTGAATCTGATGACTTTGACTCAGTTTTAGACTATCTTCTGGGATAATAACTGTAATGTTAGTGATAATTAGAATATTATTAGTGCTTATCTTTACCTAGAGCAAGAAAACCTCATTGTGCTAAAAATTTTGCCAAGTTTATAGAGGTTTGTTAGTAGATTAGAGCCATGTATCTTGTTGATAAAATTGTAACGTTTTGGCAAAATCTACATCCAAAGATTCATCATTAGACGTCAGCTATGGACTTAAGCTCTATTACTAAGGTGGTTGTTGCTGCTCAACGAGTTAAGGCTAACCTTGATGAGCAGTTTGGTGTACACAAGGTGAAAGGAAATAACGAGCAGCCAGTAAGTGGCAAGATGACTCATAAAGATAAAAGGAAGGGTAAGAACAGAGGTGGTCAAACACAGAGTAGTGGGCAGTCCAGTGGTGCACTTTATCTTAGTGGGTATTCAAGTCCCTATATCTGACATAGTTATGGTTAGTTTATGCATCTAAGGAGGTAATGTAACGACCGGATTCTTACTTGTCTTAAAAATACATTACAAATCTAA
>JAJTVF010005427.1:0-17744 GCA_022433065.1 Begonia loranthoides
GAAGCCATGGAAGCTACTGCATCATAACTCTGAACTCATCAAAGCTAAGAACGCCATCGCCGTTGAGATCGAAGCAGCCAATCATGATCCCACATTCTGCAATCGACTTCTTTTCGCCGAGTCTACTGAGCATCCTCTTCAAGTTCTTGGGCGTGATGAAGCCACTCCCTTCTTCATCGTACATTCCGAAAGCCTGTTTCAGATCCTTCAACTTCTCTTCCTCTCCCCCCATTTCCATCAGCCCCACCAGATCGTCCAACCCCAGCAACCCATCTCCGTCGGAATCCAAGGTTTCCACCGCCGCCTCCGCCTCCTTCTGCAGCAGCTCTTTCCCCATCAGACCCAGCCTGCTTCTCAACTCTCTCGGCGATATTTTCCCATCCCCGTCCTCATCGAAGTATCTGAACACTCTCTCGAATTCTCCATATTTTTCCATTTGGGTACTTCGCTATCTCTCAAGAAATATTGTTTTGACAAACTTTGCTCCAACTTGGAGAAAACATTGACACCCATTGCTAATATATTCCTGCAAAACCGACTTCAAGGACGGTGTGAAGAAGCTTCCGTGAGATTTCGAGAACGGGCGAAGATAGGAAGAAGAAGGCCAAAGGAAAGTACAATCCGTGTTGGCGTACGTAATCTTCTGGTCGTTGTCGCGTGGAATCCGTTTGATAAGACAAATCGAAAAAACAAAAAGAAAAGTCAAAAGTTCAGTCAAGTTTCTAGAAACTTCTTTTTTAGAGGTCACTGTTCTTTTTTAAATAAAGGGTAAATAACACTGTAAACCCTATAGTTTACTATCAACGACAAGTCAAACCCTGGAGATTATTTTTTAACAACTAAAACTCTGAACTATGAGAAAATATCCACGGCAAACTCGCAGTCACGATTTCCGTCTAGAGCCGTCGAGGTTAACGCCCGGTTTGTACCCAGTCTAGCGGCGTCGAACGGAGTCGAAGGGCGATGGCAGAGCCGACGGTCGAATCGTCTAGAGCCGACCGAAGTACGACATTTGCTGGCCGTTGGATCGACGAGGATCGTCCCTCGTCTGGATCGACGGCCAGGATTGAATCTGGCGTCCCTGCCAAATGCGATGACGGACAAAGATCCTTGGCCGTTGGATCGAGCGAGGGATGTGCCTCGGATCGACGGCCAGGATTTAATCCGCCTGGCGAAGACGGACGTCGATCCTTGTCCGTTGGATCCTTGCCTGGATCGAACGGTCAGTAGTGACTCCAAATTAATTGAGTCACGTGCGATCCTAAATCGCCAGAATTCCCCATTATGACGGACGTCCGTCGTTATACCACGGACGTCCGTCTTTAAATAACACGTCATCAGCATCTGGACGGCGTCCGTCGGAACATGACGGACGTCCGTATGAAAATGACGGGCGTCCGTCACTCTCGGATTTTATACTAAAACCCTAACAGAGTCGAGCACAAAAAGTCCAACCATTGCCATAGATATTCGAGAGAGAGAACTTGTTTCCCCTGACCAACTCCCTCAACGTAAGCGAACGAACAAGAGTGTTGCACATCACATGGAGTCGTCAAGGTGTGCTTCTTCATCATACATGGTTGAAGAATCCATTGACTGTGGAATGGAGGTGGATCCTAATCCTAATCCTATTTTGGCAGTAGAGACCAATGAGAATTGGTGGTTCTACCACGAAGCCGGTATAGAATTGCGTTCAATCTCGGGATCCCTGGAATCGGAGCTACGTTCGATATGTGACTCAGAGGATAATGATTGGGCAGAGAGTATGCATCCCCAAATTGAATGTTCGTCCTCGGAGCTCTGTCTGGGTAAGAAGTATAGTACGTTGAAGGATATTAGAGATGAAGTGGTTAATTATGCTTTGAAAAATGGGCACGGGATCAGGTTTGTTAAAAGCGAACGACATTGGATAACTGCTGTGTGCAGTGATGGATGCAATTGGCGGCTTCACGCTTCAAAAATGAAAGGTGAGCTGACCTTTCAAATTAAGAGCTATAATGAGGAGCACACATGTGCACAACAAATGGAAAGCCGACACGCTTCCTACAAATGGGTGGCAAACCAATATTTGGATAGATTAAAAAGTCAACCCAAGTGGGACCTTGCTTCCATAATTGAGACTGTAAGGAAGGACTTTAATGTCAAAATATCTCTGAGTCTTGCTAGAAGGGCAAGGAATTTAGCACAGACTTTAAACGAAGGGGATGGTGACGAACAGTACAAGCTACTTTGGTCCTACGCAGAAGAGATTTGAAGATCCAATCCAGGTAGCACACTGTTGTTGGTGGTAGATTTTCTAGATTTGGTGGCCCGTCCAAGTCCAATATTTAAAAGAATGTACATGTGTTTGGATGCGTGCAAGAGGGGTCTGAAGGAGTTTGGTAGACCCATTATTTGTCTTGATGGCTGTAACTTGAAGGGGTCGTGCCCAGGCCAATTGCTCACAGCTGTCAGCATTGATGCCAATGATGGGATTTATCCAGTTGCTGTGGCACTTGTTGAATCAGAATGGCGAGACTCCTGGACCTGGTTTTTGTGTTGCTTGCTGACGGACTTAGACAGTGACATAGGCAGAGGATGGACACTCATTTCCGATCGACAGAAGGGGTTGGTGCTTGTTATTGAACAATATGCACCAGCAGCTGAGCATCGATTTTGCCTAAGACATTTGTATGCCAATTTCAAAAAACAATTTCAAGGAATACAATACAAAGATATCATGTGGAAGGCAGCAAGGGCCACAACATCACCGAACTTTCAGAAAGAGATGAGTAAACTACTTGCGCTCGACCATACAGCGCATGCATATATGCGGAAAATTAACCCGAGGTGTTGGTCAAAACATGCATTCAGTCCTGTCCCAAAGTGCGACATGGGCCTTAATAATTTGAGCGAGTGCTACAATGCCTGCCTCCTGCCAGCACGGGACAAACCAATCCTCACTATGTTAGAGATGATTAAAACGGGTATAATGACTAGGATCGTTAAGAAACATAAGCAGCTGGCTGAATCAACAGATCTTTTGTGTCCTAAGACCACAAAGAAGCTTGCCAAACTGAAACATGCGGCTCGGAATTGGTGTCCAACACCTTCAGGATGTAATCGGTTTGAGGTAAGCGATGGTAACGAACGGTACGCAATTGATCTGGACACGCGTACCTGTAATTGTAACAGATGGGAGCTGACTGGAATCCCATGCGTGCATGCCATCCCTTGCATCAATTTTATGCGGACTTCAGCGGAGGATTATGTGCATGCATGGTACCATCGGGACACATATATGAGGATGTATTCCCATTTTACCCGACCTGTCAGTGGCCACCACATGTGGCCTGCAACGAACCAGCCACCAATTTTGCCACCACCAGTAAAGAGACTCCTAGGTCGGCCTCGAAAACGAAGAGTGCGAGATGCAGACGAGCCCCGTAGCAGCATGGTACTCAGCAGGAGACATATCCCTATGACATGTAGTAGTTGTCATGGTGTAGGCCACAATGTCCGTTCTTGTCAAGGCGGAGGCTCAACAGGTGGCACCGCAAGTGGCAGTGTAAGAGCAGAACGCTCATACGACACCTTCATGGGGTTTAACATTGTTGCCGATACACAAGTGCTTAGATTGTTATGCTTTCTTATGTTGTTCTCACTATGAGCGTTTCGTCTGACATGAACTTCCTTTTGTGTTTTGCAGGAGTCCGTCGCCCCACACCCACATCCTTAATCATGGAGCTTCATCTACGTATTTGTTCTGTTCATGTATAATACACTAAAGTTTTTAATACATTGAAGTTTATTTGTTCATTTACGTAGTTGTTTGGATAATATTTGTTCATGTATAATACACTGCATGTGATGGACGTCCGTCATGTTAAGACGGAGGTCTGTCATGTTAAGACGGAGGTCCGTCATGTTAAGACGGACGTCCATCACATTCAGACGGCTGTCCGTCACCTTGAGACGGTCGTTCGACTTCTTCTGACGGACGTCCGTCACATGCAGACAGACAGCACTTGCCCTGTTTTGGGCGCCCCTCGCGCCAACACAAAGCAGATTACAGCCTACAACAAACCACAAAGCAGTATGAAGAAAACCACAAAGCAGACTACAGACTACAACAAAGAATTGAATTCAATTTCAATTGAGCCACTTGTTCAACGTTTTTTCTATTCTTTCAACTCTTTCACGTGCTGCACCTCTTGCACGTCTTGCACCTCTTGCACGTCCTGCGTTTCTTGTATATCTAGAATACGTTACAGGTGGTACCGTTGCAAGTGGCTGAACAGGTGGGGCCTCTGGGAGTGGCTGAACTAGGACCTTTGGGAGTGGCTAAACAGGTGGTGCCTCATCAAATATGGAAGGCTCTGCGTCCTCGATGATGTTGAAGTGCAAATCGGAGCTCATCTCCACACTCGTGCACTCCTTGTAGAGTTCATCTCGATCGTACGGATCGTGGAGATGGAAGCCCTGCCCATTGCATTTGGACATCACCGACCACCCTACAGGGCAGGAGACTTGAAATATGCTGTGTTGGCTGCAATTGGAACTGCAAATTAGTTTGTCACGTCATTCAAAAACATACCATTTTTTGTCCACAGGTGCCATGACAATTGCAATTGAATCCGGCATCAATTGTTCGTACGCATACTGCGTGTGCATGTCAATCGATGACATGAAACAATCCATCTCCGGGTGGCACTGTAGGAGGAAGAAATATTAAACCATGTATGATTTCATGAATGAATAGAAGTGGCTTACATGGATCCAGCCAATCGTCAACAAACCCTCCCTTATTTGAACAACGGCGGTGTCCTCCTCATTTGTCATCACGCACTGCATTTTAAGAACACGATTTATGTAGTTATTTTTAGTAACAATATAATATAAGTTGGTTAAACATTCTCACATAGTCAGGAGCGCCCGATTGCTTTGGCACAAGGAGAGTTGTGATTGAATATATCTTGTCACCCTGTAAATCAACAACACGACGCACAACGTTAATTTTCTAATCACAACTGATAATAAATTTCAAATGACGTTGCTTCTTACCTTGGAGCCGCAAAGGAGAGCACACGTCTCCTTGTTATTCTTCGTATTGACCTGTGCAAGTGCCATGAACTCTTCCATCAAATTCACAGGCTGCAATGGAAATTCAGTGTAAGTGTAAATTCTACTCATTGTATAAAACCAAATAGAAGACATACCACTTGCACTGTCATCCTCTGACGAGGGGTAGGACCCACCACTGACGGACCTGGGGCCAAAATCTTTTGAACTTTAGCCAGGGTTGGAGGAGGGGACGGTTGCCTGATGATCGGAGACCTGCATAATTGTAACACATTGTTAATCAACGATACTAATGCATATAAGGAAATTACATGTAAAATAAAAGACATACTGGCATCCGTCTAGACCGGCATCGAAAGATGTATGAGATGCTGATGGATGAGATGGCTGGGCGGTTGTGCGAGCAGTTGCCATATGCGTTTGTTCTTCTTACATCTGTAGTACAGTGGCTTGAAGCTGGCCAAGTTGACTCTCCTGTCTATCCAACTTGGCTTGAATCTCGCCAAGTTGGGTGACAAGCCACTGCCACCTCTCTTCGCTGTTGAGTACGGAGGGCGACGATGAGGACTGAGGTGGGGGAGGTGCATCATCCGCCATAAGACGCACAAAATCGTCATCCATAGGACGCACAAAATCGTCATCCACCTCCACGTGATATGTCGGTTGTGCATTTGCTGTCCACGAAATTATGGCAGTGCACATGGAAGGAGCAGGTGGAGCTGACGTGGATGGTGGTGGAGCTGACGATGATGGCCGTGGTGGAGCTGACGTGGATGGCGGTGGAGCAACTGAAGTGGAAGGACGAAGTGCAGGAGGTACAAGATGTGCAGGAGGTGCAACTGCCACATCTCCTCTGAATACCCACTCCCCTCGTACTTTTTGCAACCCCATCCGAGCCAATGTAACTTCATTATACATGTCAAGTGGTTTTTCGTCTGTTCGTCGCTCTGTGTGAGGGACAACCAACCCGTTGCTGTCAATAATGCGCTGAATGAGCCAATTATATAGGAGATTCTTCCTTGCACTATTCAGAGTTGCTTTCATTTGCTGCATAATGACGTATGCAAGGTTGAACCTCTTCCCATTGTATAGCTTCTCCATTACGTACAAATCCATGGCTGTGACAAGGTCTCTATGTCCATCACGAGGCATAAATGTGTGCGTGATCATGTGATGGATGACCCTTGCTTTCGCATCGAGGTCTTTTGATTTAGGTCGGAAGAAAGACTCAACGGCTGTAGGATTGCAAAACAATTGCTTCAGCAATGCAAGACCTTCTCCTTTTTGGACAAATTCGGGGTCCTTTGTCGCATGGTAATACTCCTCCAACGGCTCCTCCGTGGAGCATCCAATGAGCTCATTTAATTGTCCTAGACTTATCCTAATCTGTTTTCCAAACAGAAAACT
The DNA here is from genome assembly GCA_022433065.1 of Begonia loranthoides. Classification (NCBI taxonomy): domain Eukaryota; kingdom Viridiplantae; phylum Streptophyta; class Magnoliopsida; order Cucurbitales; family Begoniaceae; genus Begonia; species Begonia loranthoides. The sequence continues at coordinate 6,469 of JAJTVF010005427.1, forward strand.
CTTCAACTCTCTATCACTTGATTTGTCTAACTCCAAATTGGCATAAAACAGTTTGACAGCTCTCTCATAGAAATAACCTCCCATTGTGCACAGTTTATCCAATCCAATTCGTTCAAACATTGCCTTCAATCCAAAATCAGCAAATGAATTGAAATTTACCTTCCTGGATATGATTATTGCACGGGGTAAAATGTCCTTCTCGTACCGTACATGGGCGGAGGCTGAGCTGAACATCCCAGGTTCTACAGACTCCACTGGACCCGTCGTCTCGGTGGGAGCCACCACCTTACGCTTCTTCGACGCTTGACTATTCCTCGGCGTCATTTTCATATTCAAAACTCGGGGGTTCGGGAATTCGTCGGGGGAAATCGGGAGTTCGAGAATTCGTCGGGGGAAATCGGGAATTCGCTCACGATTTGAAGTACAGGGCGATTTCTAGGGCTTGGATGCCCTTTGCGAGTATAAGCAGCGTTTTGTCATCCGTCAGAACGAAAATGCGGTCGTTTTGGTTATGACGGACGTCCGTCATGGTCCGACAGACGCCGTCCAGATGCTGATGACGTGTTATTTAAAGACGGACGTCCGTGGTATAACGACGGACGTCCGTCATAATGGGGAATTCTGGCGATTTAGGATCGCATGTGACCCGCACGTGACCCAATTAATTTGGAGTCACTACTGACCGTTCGATCCAGGCGACGATCCAACGGACAAGGATAGACGTCCGTCTTCGCCAGGCGGATTAAATCCTGGCCGTCGATCCGAGGCACGTCCCTCGCTCGATCCAACGGCCAAGGATCTTTGTCCGTCATCGCATCTGGCAGGGACGCCAGATTCAATCCTGGCCGTCGATCCAGACGAGGGACAATCCTCGTCGATCCAACGGCCAGCGAATGTTGTACTTCGGTCGGCTCTTGACGATTTGACCGTCGGCTCTGCCATCGTCCTTCGACTCCGTTCGACCCCGCTAGACAGGGTACAAACGGGGCGTTAACCTCGACGGCTCTGGACGGAAATCGTGACTGCGAGGTCGCCGACGACATTTTCTCATAGTTCAGGGTTTTAGTTGTTAAAAAATAATCTCCAGGGTTTGACTTGTCGTTGATCACAAACTATAGGGTCTACAGTGTTATTTACCCTTAAATAAATTAAAGCGAAATTCACAAGAAAAAAAACTCTTGAATTATTCCATTTGAGTAATTTTGGAAATGAAGAAATAAAATATCACTATCATGTTTTTCGTTAAAAATTAAAAAAAAATTAAAATAATTTATCAAATATTTGCTGCATAAAGGGTATTTTTCAAAACGTGCTTTTTGCGTTCTTTGTTAAAATTTTAAAATAATTTATCAAATATCTTTTACAGAAGGGTATTTTTCATAGCAAAAATGTGTCTTATACCACAAAATGCTAGTTTCCATAGTGGAAAAGTGCTTTCCACGTTCTCCGTTAATTTTTTAAAATTTTTAAGATAATCTACAAAATATTCTCTACATAAAGAGTATTTTCCATTGGGAAAATATGTCTTTTGTTATGGAATGTTAGTTTTTATAGCAGAAAGATTTTTTTTTTTAGCAGATACTTTCAACTGCAATATCTTAGTTTCTTCATCAAGACCCAAAAGTGAATGACAACCTCAACCTGAAACACAACTTCAACCTTAACATCTACTATTACCATTATCTCCATTGATTTGTTAAAACAAGTTTTTATAATAGAAATTACTTTCTGCACTTAAATATATATTTTAGGAGTGAAAAACATCATTTTTATTGTAAATACTTGTCTTTCGAAGCAAATTATTACTTTATTTATAAAATAATTACTTGTTTTTAAAAACTTAAACTTAAAAGTTGAATTCTGAAAGACATTTTCGGATAAAATGGGTTTTTGCAAAACAGGGATTAATGGGAAATCTGTGTATCTGACGTGGGGATAGGTTCGAGAAGACGATGTCTGATTGTTGAAAGTAGTTTTATATTCAAAAAAACTGTTTGTGACTTTCCAGCCACTCTGTCTTTAAACACACGGCGTTTGGACGATACAGTGACGAATGGCATGACAACTCTCTCTTTGTTCCAAAACGACGTGTCGAATTGCAATAGTTAGAGATCACCTGTTGTTATTATGAGTTGGGCCCAACTTCTCTTGTAGTCTGGTTCGGTTTTCTTTGGTTTTGCATTTTATATCAACTGAACCGGTCAATTTCCATTTTAAAATTTAGGAACCAGAATTGAACTCCACCTGATTTTTCAATTTTGTTACGCTCGGCTTTGGTTCGATTTTCGGGATTTAGTTTTAGATCAGTTTTGGTCAGTTTGAATTTATTTTAGTTGGTTTTGGGCCTTTTGGCTTGTAATTCTACAAAAATATCCTAATATTCTCTTAATAATAATTAATAAATTCATTATGTAATTTGTGAGTCTAATTAGCGGCCATTTGGAGAATTCAAAAAAACTGCATATATTAGATGCTAAAAGAATCTTACGTTATTTGCAATGAACTAAAGATTTTGGAATATTCTACAAGAATGGTAGACAATCTGAAATGATCGGACTTACTGACAGCGATTATGCAGGAGATCAAGTTGATAAAAAAAACACATCCGATTATGTCTTTATGTTTGGTACAGGGACTGTTTCGTGGTTATCTAAGAAGCAACTGATTGTTACTTTCTCAACCATTGAAGTAGAATTTGTTGTTGCATCTGCTTGGACTTCCCAAGTTATATGGTTAAAGAGAATTCTTGAAGAATTACAGCTCAACCAAAATAAAGCAACTACAATTTTTTGTGACAACAGCTCATCCATAAAACTTTCAAAGAATCCAATTTTACATAGAAGGAGCAAACATATTGAAGTAAAATATTATTTTTTTAAGGGATCTCAACAATAGTAGAATTACTAACTGTCTTTCAACTGATAGCAATTATTACACGTTAACCCGGGCTTTGCGAGTAGGAACGGTGTGGATAAATTGTTTTGATGTATTTGATGCTGGCATTCCATTTAGTGGGTATAAGATGAACATATCACAGCCTTCAAAATTATTTGCAGGTCAAGGCTGTGACCACTCTCTTCAAGAATCCTGCTTGGCTTTAGATTATTATCTCATCTTTTTCTCTTTTTTTTTCAAATTTTTTTGGGCTTTTACTATTTAATAAAATGCGATCGACGGGTTTAATTATTTATAATTTGTTATATGAATCGTGTTCGTCTGCCTTCCCGATCCAATCGTGCTTTTCGAACTGCACTTTAATGGCGATTTCTTATTTTTGGGGAGTGCAAATGATTTGTGTTCAATTTCATGAAGAATTGGAGTGTACTCATGCAACTGCTGTTCTTTCTTCTTCTTCTTCTTCCTTGTTTTGAGGGTTGGGGTTAAGATTGTGGCAGATTTTAGCTTCTTCAATGGACGCCATATCAGTTACTGCCTGCAGAATCAGTTGGTGAAACAGCTATGGACGGAGAAGAAGAATAAGAAGCTCCGATCGAGGCCGGAGACGAAGAAGAGGAGGAAGAAGAAAACCCACCATTGAAAACAGGTGAAGGAAAGTCTTTTGCAGTCAATATCCGACCGCGCTCGCTCCTTCCGCCGACTTTCACCTCCCACAGCCACCGCCGATGCTCAGGCCAAGACCCAGCTCGAGCTCAGTCTCCCCGGAGAAAGAGGACTCCTCCTCCTCCTCCGGACCCTGATACTTTCTCTCCAGTCTCCGCTTCACAGACGATTGATTCATTTGTGGATACTAGAAATGAAATGATGTTTTGATAACACGGGGTTCTGGGACTGGGAGATTAACGGACGCTAACAAAAGGTGATGGGTGATAACACTGTATAGTTTAAGGTGTTATTTAAAAATTTTCAAACAACAAAGTGTCAGATAAAAAGGTCACAAAAGTTCAAGGTATTACATAAAAATAACTCTTTATTTTATATAATTGAGTATTTTATTTATTAATAAAAATTGTCCTCATAACAGTGATTGCGAGATGCCATAACTAGTATATTGTTTTTTTTTTTGTGAATTTCACTTCAAATAAAAACAGAGAAAAAGATCAAATCCATGGATTTGATCAACTGATGTGATAATATCAACAGATGTAAACCCAGAAAATAAAGTTTGAATTGAACAGATAATGTATGTATATACAGAAGAAATGAAGGAATGAAGAAGATGAGGAAATCACGTGGGAAGCCATGGAAGCTACTGCATCATAACTCTGAACTCATCAAAGCTAAGAACTCCATCGCCGTCAAGATCGAAGCAGCCAATCATGATGCCACATTCTGCAATCGACTTCTTTTCGCCGAGTCTACTAAGCATCCTCTTCAAGTTCTTGGGCGTGATGAAGCCACTCCCTTCTTCATCGTACATTCCGAAAGCCTGTTTCAGATCCTTCAACTTCTCTTCCTCTCCCCCCATTTCCATCAGCCCCACCAGATCGTCCAACCCCAGCAACCCATCTCCGTCGGAATCCAAGGTTTCCACCGCCGCCTCAGCCTCCTTCTGCAGCAGCTCTTTCCCCATCAGACCCAGCCTGCTTCTCAGCTCTATCGGCGAGATTTTCCCATCCCCGTCCTCATCGAAGTATCTGAACAGTCTCTCGAATTCTCCACATTTCTCCATTTGGGTACTTCGCTATCTCTCCGGAAATATTGTTTAACAAACTTTGTTTGAACTTGGAGAAAACATTGGGAGCCATGCTAATATATTCCTGCGAAAACTGACTTCAAGGACGGTGTGAAGAAGCTGCTGTGAGATTTCGAAAACCAGCGAATAAATTGAAGGAAGAAGAAGACTAGAATGAAGTATTATCCGTGTTGCGTAATCTTCTGGTAGTCGTCGCGTGGATTCCGTTTCTTAGACAAATCGAAATAAATATAAAAAGTCAAAAGTTCAGTCAACTGTCTATAACTCTATCTCAGAAAAATTAGGTTTCCTTTTTACCTAATATATTATTCTTTTCACTTTATCCTATTTTATTATTTTAATTTTTTCTTTAAAAATTTGTATTTAGACTCTCCATATAAATAATTGATTCAAGATATAAAATCCTAGTCTCTATTTGTCTTTCTTTCTCTCTCTCTCTTTTTCTTTTCCCTCTTTCTCTCTTTGTTTCTTTCATAATTTGCATAATTTCTTGAAACACCTTTACATAGTTTTTCACTCTCAACTCCTGTTTTATAATACAAAATATCCTAACTAAAAACTAGCCACCAATGAAAACACACTAGTTGAAAGCACACCATGTTCAATTTTTTTTTTGGGTAGTTAACCAAATAAATTCTATTGTTTGAGCCACAACAATATTTTTCTACATATAATAATAATCGAACAATTTTTAATATCCGTTTCGTATCTATCGTTCGTCAACTCACTCACGAAGATAGGTGAGTAAAAACAATCTGATATAAGTTGGAAACCGATCAAATGAAATACTGGTTGTGCTTGACGTTGAGATTGTATTTCAGTTTAGGGTTGTAATTCGTTCTTGGATGTGACAAGTATTCACTGCAGAAGGCAAGTATCCGCTGTACAAAAATATTCATCTAATAGGAAGTCTGTGTATCTGACGTGGGGATAGGTTCGAGAAGACAATGTTTGATTGTTGAAAGTAGTTTAATATTCAAAAAACTGTTTGTGACTTTCTAGCCACTTTCTAAGAGGTATAATTTAATAATCATAAACACAAGGCGTTTGTACGATACGGTGACGAATGGCATGACAACTCTCTCTTTGTTCCAAAACGACGTGTCGAAATGAGATAGTTGGGGATCACCAGTTATTCCGCAGTGTTGATCGTTCGTGGTTTTCGGCTAGTGGAATTTCAAAAGGGGAAGCCTTTGAGGCAGATAAGGAGGTGAAGCTCCGATGTTCTTTATGCGGCGCCGTTTTCTCTGCGTCGAACTCATCTCGGACAGCCTCTGAGCATCTGAAAGAGGGACATCCCCCAATTTCAAATCTGTTGCAATACCCATATCCTCTGTTCTCCTAATTCGTCTACAGTAGATTTATCTACTTCGCCGTGTTTTCTTTTTAATGATAAAAAACGCAGCTCCGGCGACTTGACGTACTCACCGGCGGTGCTGCATGAGAGTGTAAATGTGAAGGTGACTCAGATTTACAGCATATTCTTGGCTGTTAAATGGCAGTTAATTGTTTTTGTGCTTTTATTCTAACTGGGTGAACAGTTAGTATATATAAAAGACTGGGATATGGATTTCAGTTGAGGCAGATATCAAAAGGAAGAACAAGATATCTACTCTGTTTTGGTGATCATATTACAGAGACGAACAGAGGTTACTGTTCACGTAGATGGAGAAGACGATGCAGAGATGGTTTCTCGGTGAATTTTGTTTTCTGTTATTCTTTGGTTTTGATCTTTGTTGTAGTCGTTTCATTCTGTAACCTTGGAGGTATAAATAAGAAGGTGCTCAGCGATTTCACCCGTGGATTTAGGACACCATTGTCCGAACCACGTAAAAAGGCTTGTGTTGATTTTCTTTTCTGCATATGTGTTTTGTTCGTTGGTATTAACTGTGGAGATCCACACTCAACAGTAAAGAAACTCAAGAGTTTGGAAACTTCAGCTGGGCCAGCTCCGAGAAAGAAGCAGATTGCTTGCACTCTTGATTATCTGGTCGATTGGATATATTTCTCATCTGGGTCAGTTCCATGTTCAAGTTTAGACCACCCAAAATTCAAACTTTTTCTCAACTACGTGGGCTCACCCGAGGTTTCTCACCGAGAATTCATGGGAGCAAAATTGGATATAAGGTACGAGGAAGCAAAAGCCGATTCAGAAGCTAAAATATGCGATGCCATGTTCTTCCAACTCGCCTCACATGGATGGAAACCTAAAACATCCGAAAATCAGATTGTCAATCTCAGATTGGACCTCCCAAATGGAACCAGTTTATACAGAAGAGAGTGAGTGAAGAGAAAGAGAGAGTGAGTGAAGAGAGAGAGAGAGAGACAGCATATTTTAAGGTGTGAATGGAAAGGATTTACAAAGTTTAGGGACTAATTTAATAATTACCCTAATTAATATATTCAGATTGTTTTATACAAAAAGTAATATTATATTTATCTTTAATTTTTACACTTTATTATTATTATTTCAGTTATCAAATATTTATTTATGTAAATAATAATTTATTTTAATTATTTATAATTTATTGTATACTAATTATTATTTAACACGTGCAATTCCCTTCTTTGCTGTTTGTCGATTTTCGAGTGTTGATTGTTTGAGTGTTGTATGACGGATTTGGTTTTGTTCCTGGAGATGGAATTGTTGGCTATTGTAAATAGGCTAGAGGAGCTAGAATGGTTGACCGAGTGTTGGAGCTGTTGTTCTCGAGTCCTCCAGGTTATGTCCGTGTGTGTACAGCAGGTAACAGAGTCGTTCTTTAGCTGTTATGGTCTGAAAAATTTATTGATATTATATTCTGGAATTTTATTGGTTACACTATATTGAACATATTTCAATTTAGCCTTGGTAATTCTGAATACTATTGTTATTTTGGATTTATGCTTGTTGTGAGGAGTTTATGCCTTGTTGGATTATTTTGCTGGATATACGCCCTGCTAGTTATTGGGATTATGCAGAAATTGTTTTAGGTTGTTTGGTATTACAATTGTTAAATAAGAATGGATTAGAATAGGTTGATGCTGCTGATGGGTGGATCTATGTTGACTATGTACGTTGGTTGATGATAAAGCAGTTGAGATAGAGTGTTTGTGATGTTGTGTTTTAATCTGCAAGTGGAGTTATACTCTAGAAAAATGGTCGTTATGTATAAGATTGTTTTGGTTGAATGTTGGATAACCTATTGGAAGCAATAATGTGCTAATGTTGAAAATGGATATTGATTGCTCAATGTTAATAGGTTGCTTAATACTTGGAAGCTCATCTGTTAGTTGGAATTTAATTAGCGATTTTGTTGGTTTTCGAAGATGTATAGAGTTAACTGTTGTTGTGTGCAATACCCTTGCTTTGTTGGTTTGGCTATTACGATAATTGGTGAAGCATATTGTTGACATGCACGATAGGACGAATTATCAGTTGTGTTATTATTTGGATAAAAGGATAAATAAATGATAAGTTTTGTTGGTTTCGATTCGAGTCATCAATTGGGTAAATGTATGTTGAGTTTGGGCTACGAAACTAAGGGATGTTTAGGGATTAAGCATAGGGAAGAGATGTTGTAATTATAAGTTGATTATTTGATTATATTAATAATAAATGTTATTAATGTGTAGCAGGTGTTGAAGAGAAGAAGAAGAACAACAAATAAGTGTTATTGCGTATTAAAGCTTGAGGTAAGGAATTGGGTGAGTCTTAGCCATTTGGAGGCCCTACCCATAAGTAGAGTGCGTGCGTTTTGGGTTCGTTCTTGAAATGCTTACTGTTAGTTAGTTCCTTGAATGATATTCTGTGGTTATTTCCTTGGATTGATAGGGTAGATTATTTTTAGCTTTATGATGTTATTTGGTTAATATAACTGCTATTATTCATTGTTGGTATTCTTTATTGCTAAGTAATATTGTTAGTTCTGTCATAAAAGTTTAAATAATTGATGAACGAGTGATAGATAAATGATGAACGAGTAATGCTTAGATAATGAATGAGATAAATGAGTTAAGTGCAAAGACATTAATATAAATTGTTCCTTATAGTTTAACTTCTTTTTAGTTAATAATTACAAGCTGCTATTTATTTCATCATTGTTGTGTTGCCATTGGGTTGTCTTACTTTCATAACCTAGCATTAATACTTGTGATAATGAGCATGTTTAGTTGGTAATTTATTGGGATTCTGAGTAGATTAATCAATTGAGCACGTTAACTAATTTAGTAATCTAAACTTGTAAACAATTAGAGTAAGCTCAACATGTGAACTAATGTTTAACTAACTAAGCATGCTTAATTAAGTGTAATTAGTTCTTGAATAAGTTCACTCACCTGAAATGATAATCGGATTAATAATTAAAGCACTTAACTAGACTTGAACATGTTAATTAACAAACTAGTTGAGCATGTTAATTAATTAGTTGAACATGTTTAATTAACTTGACTTATTCATAATACATGTCAACTTATTAGAACAATCAACTTAATGAGAGTAGTTAATCAACGCAAGCATGCTAACTAAACTAGAGTAATTAATTAGTGTAAGCATAATTAACTAGACAAGCATATTAATTAACTAACCTCTCGTTAATTGGCATGAATGAACTAACTAGATTCTAATATTAGTCAAGCATGTTTAACTAATAATTAATCTTTGAGTATGTAAATTGACTAGGATAATTATTTATAGTCTTGAACATGTAAATCGACCTAGAACAAGAGCATATTTAAATCACCTAGAATAATAAATATAGGAAGCATGTAAATGGACGAGGATAATTTACATGTTAATCGATAGTTTCTTCATGTTAAAGCTTAGGGAGATCAATTTTGATAACTTTGGTTCTAATCGACATGTTCAATTGGGGTCAAGTTCTGTTTCCTTGTTCAAGACGATTCTTAGGTTCTTTTTCCATTATTGGTCGTTGGGTCTCATGTCTTCTATTCCTTGGGTTCTCATCACACAGACTCCGAACACACTATGTCATAAGCATGTTACATAGTAAAACAATGTTTGGCAATTGCGAAAGCCACATAAAGACTCTGATCAGATTTAGAGTTTTGCACCTAAGGACACGACACATACACCTATCTCATTACTTTAGTTAGCAATAACAAACACATCCTTTCATAGTTGGATGTGCGTAAAGTAAAACAGATCCCAAATTGAGTCAATTGAACTAGGTTCACACAACCAAGTTGATCAAATAATTTTTATATGCACACTTTAATAAAACGTGTACATTGAAAAACTAAATATAATATTAAAATCCAACGAGTACTCAAATGGATACCTCATTTTATATGAAACACGTATCAAAATATTATGTTTAAAAAATATTTATGCAATGTGCATATACCTCGAAGTGAGCTTACATTCACCAAAGCCCAATAATTCAAAAGTCCAAATCCAAGGGTCTACAGATTTTAAATTTAAAATTTAAAAGTTTTGTACATAACTAAAAGTAGTCATTAAATTTTTTGGTTAAAATTTTATACATTAAAATTCACAACTTTCACTAAAAAATAATCCAAAATTAATCGAGTAAAAAATACCCAAAATTTGGCTTAAAACATATCCAAAATAAGCCCCGGACCACTGCCCAAAATTGGACTTGGTTGTTGACTGTTCATGCCCGTATTGTGGCCCAAATAAGGAAGGACCGCAACCCAGATAGGGCTCGAAATCGCAGCCCACACAATCCTCTATACGGTCCGATGGCGAAGAAGGTGACGTCGATATTGGAAACGTCGTCGTTAACTTATTAAAAGAAACATTAAATTTTAGAAATGTAGTGTTGAATCTGCACTGTTTCAGTTTAGTTATACGCTAAAAATGTAATAATTAAACAATTTTACTGCAAAGATGATGCCAGTAAGCTCTAGCATAGTCTTCTTGTCGTTGAAAATAATTCCAACGTTTTCAATTTTCCTAAGATCTTCCGTTGGCTCACCCCTTCTCTTGATTTTCACTTGTCTAGTTTTCTTCACCATCTTCTTTTTCTTCTTCCTAGTCCACTATCGGCGTTCAGTTCTCATCACTAAAGTCTCACTTTTCACATAGTAAAGTAATCTTTCCTCTGCAAAAAGTAATTTTCCATAGCATAAAGTAATATTTCCACCAGTGGAATGTTGCCGTTTCGCTGCAAAATGTTGTTTTTTCCATAGCGAAACATTATTTTTCCGTAGTGAAAAGTAATCGTTCTACCAATAGAAAATAATTTTTCATGAATTCTATTTCAATAACTTATTTTATGCAACGGAAAGATAACGTTTTAGAATAAAAAAAATATTTTTAAACAAAAAATATAACAATGGTATTTATTTTATTATTTTTTATAATTAAATATACTATTTGTTAACAAAAAATTATTTAATAGTTGCGGTTGTGGTACGGTAGTTTATTTTTATTTTTTTTGTGTGAATTTCCCTTCAAATAAAAACAGAGAAAAAGATCAAATCCATGGATTTGATCAACTGATGTGTAATATCAACCGATGTAAACCCAGAAAATAAAGTTTGAATTGAACAGATGATGTAAGTATATACAGAAGAAAAGAATGAATGAAGAAGATGATGAAATCACGTGGGAAGCCATGGAAGCTACTGCATCATAACTCTGAACTCATCAAAGCTA
>JAJTVF010005452.1:0-11861 GCA_022433065.1 Begonia loranthoides
TTTTAAAAATTTTCAAATTATTTGAAATTAAAATAATAATAATATGAGGAATTAGCATAATGGGAGTGCGTATCATTATTTCAATAGCAGTTGGAAGGTGATGCCTCTAATATATATTATTTAATTCCTTGTATTTTCATTTTGTTTTGGGCACCAATATTCAAATATGGGAAAGGCCATAAAGCCCCATAGATTGAGCTTGAGGCTACCAACTATTTCTCGTTTTACGATGAGCTTGATATTGTTGCAATTTTTTAAATAATTAGGATAATTTGTGTTTTGAACTAATCAATTTTATAGAAAATCAGACAAGTGTCTAGTAAATTAATTTGTGTCAAGTGTGTGGATAATTTGTGTTTTGAACTAATTAGGGTATGAACTTCGTCTCTCAAGGGATTTTTAGGGCTGAAACAAAACATTTTTTGTCAAAATATTTTGAGTTTGGGTCAAATTTACTTAATTACATAAAACAAACTAATTTATGAAAACCAAAAACTATTTCTAAAGTGAATTGAACCTTGAGACCACTAAGATTTGGAATTCTACTTCCATCTTTGATAGTATATTATGTTGTACATAGCATAAATGTTTCAATTATTATTATAATTTATCCATATAAATTTGTTTGTTGAAATTATTTATATTTTTTTTTATGCCTGCAAAACTTAATTAAATAGTTTTTGTATTCAATATTAATTTATGTTCATATATTATGATTTTTATATGAGCAATTTGGTGAATTAATTTAAATATTGAATTATCCATATAATTTTGGTTAATTATTTAGTAGTCACAACATCTTTAATCATCCAAAATTATATATAAAGTATTTAGGATCATTTTCTATCATTTATTGTTATTAATTGTATGAATATAATAGATTTAATCCCACCGAAATTTCAATTATATTTATATAATTAATTAAGATAAAATATCGAATTATATTTATTAATTTACCCACAAGTATTAAGAAAAAAAACATAATTTGATAGTTTTATTATAAAGTTATATGAATTTTATTGAATTAAAACTTTAGTCCACAGACAAATTTTACGTCACGTGATTCATAATTGTTTAAGCATAATTTACATTGATAAAACATGATGTATATTGCTAGTCTCGCATTTTTTATGAAACGTGTTTATTTATTTTTGCAGCTTTACATATTGGTGACTTCTGTGATTTTGAATGTAATATTCTTGAATTGAATGGTGAAAATTATAATTCTTTGAGGGAGAACATTCTCCTCAAAATGGGGATGATAGACATTGATTATACTATTAGGAAAAATAAGTCAATTATTACTCCTACTAGCAATAAGGAAGAACTTGTTCTTAGTGAGTGTTGAGAGCGATATAATTGCTTTAACATCATGTACATTATGACCAAGATCTCTGCTAGTATACAAGGTTGATTGGTGAGCATAATAATGTCAAGGTATTGCTGAAATCTATTAATTAACAATATGAGACTTTAGATAAGGCACTTGGCAACCCCCTAATAATGAAATTTTCATCATTGAGGCTCACTTCCGAGAAAGGTTGCATAAGAGGCATTGCAGCTTAGCTCAAGTCACTTGAGGTTACGTGTTTGACTCTTTCCTTGAGTACTATATTTAAAATACTATTCCACAGCAATACATAACATTCAAAATATCATACAATACACATAAGGATAAATGGTCTATTAATAAGTTACAGACTATGTGTGCGTTAGCCTAAGAGTACTTAGGCTCAATTGTTTTGATGATGATTGTTTTAATTGAATTATAAGTTGTTTATCATTTGAATTAGTTTAATTATTTTATCTTTATATTTATATTGATCTTCATTGAAAATACCCCTTAACAAGGGTATTTATATGTACTAATATGTTTGTCTAAGTTCATATAGTTTATATGTTAATCATTGAGACTTAGAAGATTGAAAAAGGGCAAAACACAGAGTACACCGACTACAGTGGAGAAGTGGTCGACAAGTTGGCTGAAGAAAAAGCCAAAATAGAAAATCGGTCGTCCGAGACACTATAGTTGATCGACCGCAAATATTACAGATTGCTCGTGAATTCCAAACTGCTGAAAAGCAGGCGATCGGTGAAGAAAGGCGGTCGGCCGTAAAATGGACAGATTCGAGCAGATTTCTGAAATGTGAAGAGGCGGCAACCGATGTGATAAAGTGGTCGACCAATCCGATTGTACAATGCAATGGCTATATTCCAACGGTCGGATGCGCGATCGACCAGCTTCACAATTCTTATATATTGAAGACATTTCGAAGCTCATTTTATCCCAGAGAGAATCAAAGCGAAGCTCTACCAAAATTTATACTCGATTTCTCATCAATCATAGAGTGTCAATCTTAACTCTCCAACTCCCAAACTTATGATTTTATATTTGGGAGAATTAGGAATTTTAGTTTTACTTTTCAGTGTACTCAAATAGAGGGTGATGCCTTGTGAATAGTCAAGCGAAGGATGACGCTCTATGAATAGTCATTGTAAAGGTTTGATTAACATCCGTGAAGTCAATCATCACTAACCGGGAAGGTTAGGTGATTAAGGATCTTCAAATAAGAAATTAAAGCGTGGACGTAGGCCGAAGTTGCAGAACCGAGTAAACAAATTTGGTTTGCACTCTCTCTATCCCTTAACTCCTTTATATTTGTAATTGTTTGTTTATTTATATTCGTTAAATCACTTAGGGTTTAGATTAATTAATATTACACGAAAAAATTTAGAACACCTAATAATATCATTGGATTAATTAATATCATTGGATTTCCCCAATGATTTGATTTTGTATATTGAGAAAGGGGGAGAGTCTATATTAAATGATTTTACTTTTCAAATATCATGTGTGATATCTTTTGTATTTGTATTTGATAATTTCCCTCCAATGATTTCTATGTTTTAAATAATGACAAAAGAGGAGAAATCTTTTATGACCATATTTTTACCTCCTCATTGATTTCTTTTTTATTATGACAAAAATGGGGAGAAGTTAGAGTAAGTTGTTATTATAATAACATAATTGCATGAAACTAAAAGTTAGATATATTGTATAAACTAAGGGGGAAAGATCAAATTATGCAATACCATATGTTCATGCTTAAGGTTAAGAATAAACAACTTATAATATGTTGTCATCATAAAAAAAAAAAAAAGACAGATTGTTAGCCTAAGAGTCATTAGATTAATTGTTTTGATGATGAATGTTTTAATTAAATTATAAGTTGTTTACATTTGAATTTGTTTAATTATTTTATACTTATATTTATATTAATCTTCATTGGAAATACCCCTTAACAAGGGTATTTATATGTAATAACATATTTTTCTAAGTTCATACAGTTTATATGTTGATCATTGAGACTTAAAAGATTGAAAAATGGCAAAACACAGAGTACATGTAGACTATAGTAGAGAAGTGCTCGACCAGTTGGCTGAAGAAAGAGCCAAAACAGGAAAGCGGTCGACCGAGACACTGCAGATGATTGACCGCAAATATTACAAATTGCTCGCGAATTCCAGACTGCTGAAAAGCAGTCGACTGGTGAAGAAAGGCGGTCAACCGCAAAATAGACATATTCGAGCAGATTTCTCAAATGTGAAGAGGCGGTCAACCAGTGTGGTAAAGTGGTCGATCGATCAAACTGTACAATGTAACGACTATATTCCAACGGTCAGATGGCGGTCGACCAAAATGGAGGTGGTCGACCAGCTTCATAGTTTTCATATATTGAAGACACTCCGAATCTCATTCTAACCAAGAGAGAATCGAAGCAAAACTCTACCAAAATTCATACTCGATTTCTCATCAAACATAGAGTGTCAATCCTAACTCTCAAACTCCCAAACTTGTGGTTTTATACTTGAGAGAGTTAGAAATTTTAGTTTTACTTTTCATTGTACTCAAACCGAGGGTGATGCCCTATGAATTGTAAAAGCCGTGAAATTTTTAAATAAGAAATTCCACGTGTAAATTTTTTTGCATTAAAATCGGTTATAGCGTTGAAGAAGTTGACTGAATTGTCGTGTAGCGACCACGTATGCCAAATGGGTCAATTGGTCAAAGTCGGTGAAATCAGAATTTTACAAACAACAATCCAATTAAGGAACGAAATGGACAATTAAATTGGAACTATAACATCATTAGATGATGTTATGATTAAGTTGAGAATTTGAGCAAACTATATAAAATGGGTATATATATAATTTGTAATATACATTTAATTATTTTAATGGGAAAAGAAATTTGGAAAATTATTGGATAAAGAAATAAATGAGTGGAATAAGTGACAAAGGGGTATGAAAGGTTGAAAAAAAATGAAGAGGGAGAATTGGGGGAAAATCCCGCCCAAAGCCCTTGAACCAGTAAAGTTCAGGGTTTAAGTTGTAAAAAAAAAAAAAAAAGAATCGGGAGAAGAGGAAAACCTAGTTTCCCTCTTCCCCCAAATCACGCCTCCTGCCGATAGAGAGAAACCGAAGGAGGGAGAGACCTCGATCCCGACCGACGAGCCCGAGCGGGAGCGAGAGCGACGACGTTCGACTGAGACGAGGCGACGACCGGCGAGCTCCGTGCAGCAGCGAGTGACTCTGTCCAGCGCTCCCGAGCTGCGAACCACGCCGTCAAGATGTAGGCCGAAGCGGAGACGGCGATTCCGACGTTCGCGAGCTCCGTTAAGTGGCGGAGCATCTCCGTCTGAGGCGGTTCGGACGGTGGTCAGGGACACCCTGTGCAACGGGGTGTTGGCCAGAGCAAGGAGCTCCGAGGCCGAATCTGTTTTTCGATTCCGGCGACGAACAATTCCAACTCTGTTCGGTGGGTGAGATTTTTCGATCCGAGTTTTACTCCGTTGTTAAGTTTAGATTGGTGATGTCGCTGGTTGATTTATGTTGTGGGTTTACAGTGAACGAATCAAAGGATTCCAGAGAGACAACTCCGGCGACAGCAGCTCCGGATCCGATTCCAGCAAGTAAACAGAACACGATTCTGTTCTGTTCCATTGGGTGAGCGATTTTCATTAAGCCTTTGACTTAATAATGGGTTTTAAAATTTGTTTCTGTTTTGGTTGTTGGAAATTTTGGTGGGGGCCGTGGATGTGTAGATTGCTACTGTCTGATTTCTGTTTTTGGATAAGTAGTGCAGTGTTATTTTGGTCTGTTGAGTGTGGATGTATAGTTGAGTTCTTACTTTGGTAATGGAAATCAATTTGGATCTGTTTCGTTGTTGGATTGAGTGATTTCTGAACACTAGTTATTTTGATGAGATAATGTCAAAGAGAAATGCCACTATCTGAATTTAATTGTACTAAAGTTTTTGGAACTTGGCATTATGTTGATTAATATCCAACTCAGTTCGTTGCTACTTCTTGAGATTAGAGATTTGTGCTTGGCTTGCTAAAATTAATTTTTTATGATCATGGACAAACTCAAAGGACTTGCTCTAAGGATATGTGCTCTCTGTTTTATTGTTGGGTGTGATTATTTAAGCTTAAAGTTTCAATAATGGATTTAAGAGGTGTTGTTGTTGGTTAGACTCGTCGTTTGTGAACTTGAAGATTCTAGCTTTGTTTGTTTGCTATATTGAATAATGGATATCAATTGTAGTTGGAGATAAATATTGATGTTGTTGTTGCTGTTGCAACAATGCATTGGGTTGAGTTCTATTATAGTTATTCATGTGATAGGGGTGATCCTATTTAAGTTTGAGAGATATTCTGTAACATTGTTAACTGTTCAAATGTTGCATAATATGTTGAGGATTAAGTGTTGTTTGGATGGTGATCCATTTATTTACCAAAGGATAAAGTTGGGGATTTTATTGGGATTATTAGATGAGTCGTTTACACGTCTGTTGGGTTTTATCCTCGGTATAAGACCTCTCGTTTATTTTTTTTGGATTTATTTATGAGAATCCCCATGTTTTATACATTTGCCAGGCTTGGATGATTTCAGCGAGAAATATGATTTTTGCGTAACTGGTTGCTCCGGTTGATAAGGCAGACCGTCGTCGAGGTAGGGATTTCTATACCTCTTGCGTTATATTGCATCCTATTCCGTTTTCCAAAATAATTATTTTGTGGACTACCACACTTGGAAAATGACGGGGACTGTTCGACAGCACGTCCGTTTTTATTAGTAGTATGTTTTCTCAAGTTTAATTCCGTATATGGTTTGAGATTTATTGTGCCCATGTTGAGGGATGGATCCGCCATCCCCTTTGATATCTTCTGCTGCGTGAAGGTTGATTGTTTGACGTGCGAAAAATATAGGTGGGGCATTGGTGACGTGTCCTCAGGTTGAAACTCCTGAAAGTCGTAAACCTCGTATGGGAGGGTGATGACTCCTCCTTGGGTCGCAAGCCCCTAAACCTGGCCAGGATTTGTCCCACGGATCAGACGGTTGTCAATCGCTGAGACTTGTTTATCCTAAGTCCACATATAGCGAGCAACTGTATCCGTTTTATTTGATTATACGATTATACGAGTTGTGTCATGCAGCCAGGTGCGCCGGCAACTCGGGTGACGTACGGAATCTTTGGATCGTCGTCATTATTCCTGCCTCATAAGGTGTTGTCATCGACGGGTGACCACCTCTTCTATGTTGTGTGGCGGGTGAGTCCATGAGTGACCACCCCTTTTCACTGACGACGTTTTCAAATTGGAAAACGATGATGGCTTATTTTACGAGGTATAGCTGTCTATGTATACAGCAAGATTTTTAATAAAAGCCTCATCGACGGCCCTTGGGTCGGTTTGGTAAAATGATAAAGAGTTTTAAAGTGATTTTAAAAATCCATGTATGGTAGAATGAAACGTAACCTTGTTCTCAAAAAATGTACAAAACCAGTTTTGCGTGAGGTGCATTTAGTATAGCCATACTTTACTGAGTTAGTCACTCACCTCAAACGACTCCTCCCCCAAAACTTCAGGTAAAGGCAAGAGCAGCTGAGGATTAGGAGCTGAAGTGTTCTGTTATTTACACTTGTGGTGTTTATCATTACTTGGTGAGAATATTTACATTTGGTCTGTAAACCTTAAACACAGTTGGTTTTGGATTTGTTGCACAGTACTTGGATTTCATTTTAATTTATGCACTGTTATCTTCTCGTGATCCCTACTCGGACCTAGGCCCATATTATCTTGGGCCGAATTAAATATTATAAGTCTTCCGCAAAACTCAAGCCTTGGGCTGGGTGATCAGATTCTCTATGAGGATCAGGTCGCCTGACCCGGCGGTTCTGTTAGGTCCGTCTTCGGGTTGTGACAGAATTTTATGGTATCAGAGCTCAAGGTTCCGAATTCCTAAGTAGTGATCACTTGAGAATTTAATGGTGTTAGGATAAGAGTTTGATAACTGTGCACGAATCAAGTTTCTTAATTAAGTAGGATTTTCGTTTCTCTGAATTTTGAAAATGCCACCAAGGAGGATATCTCGTGATCAATTGAGAAAGGTTGATTTTGATCCCATTGAATCAATGATGGAAAGTTTGTAGAATTTGACTAGTAATAGTTTTGCACATGAACCTGATAAGACGAGGATGATGTGTTTCTGAGAGTTAACTAGATTGAATTCTGTAGTACCTTGAGTTCCCGTATCGAAAGTAGAGATACTTGAGGCATTAATTGTGTGTAATTGGATTGATTGGACAGTCGTTGAAATTAAAGTATTAATTGATGGAGAAATCAGTTGGAGTGTGCTTGGACGATATGTGAGCACGTTAAATGCAAGGTGAAATTGTAATATATGTGTTTAGTTGGTAATAGATGTAGCGAAGATGAAAGGGTAAGGTAAGTTAATTTATATTGTGCTGGATGACTGTATCTGAGGTGAATAATTATATTTCTTAAATAAAATTGATTGATGGATGTAATAAATGATAGATTATACTGGAATTGCTTGGGATTTGATGCAGGATATATAACTGTAGCTTTTGGGGGAGTAAAGAAATAGGGGAGACTCTGCCCAAATTTTTATAAATGGGAAAATTAAGAATGGTTAAAAGCAATTATGAACTCATGTCTGAGGGTGTTGGAAACCCAATGGAAGCGTAGAATTGGTTCTAGAAAATGAAGAAGAATTTGAAGCACTTAAAATTTTTGGAAATGTTCTAAGTGGGGATTACAAGTCAATACTTGGAGAAATTGACGTCCAGTTGGTGGGATGTTGTGAGGTTTAGTTTTGATGTCCAGTTGATGGAGTGGAAAAATTTCGTCAAAGTATTTGGGGTATAGTAAAGTAGTCATAGCCATCATGAGTCTATGACATAAGCCTTTCATGAGTTGACCTTGGATTGGCTGTCAATGGAGGAGATGGGAATCTCCGTTTATGTTTAGTACTCCTCTGGATGTTTAGAATGGAGTAGTTGTTGTGTGCAGAGCAGTCTACGTAGTGATCGATGATTGTACGTTTTTCTACAGATCTAATTGTTTTACCCATTTGTCAGTTCGAAGTGATTTTGTGTATGGATTGGTAGAGGAAATATAAGGCAACTGTAGAATGCCATATAAAGCGAGTTGCAGTTACTTCTAAACAAGGACATGTTGTCATTGATTGCAATGATACTGGTGCGATGACGACCAATTCTATTTTGTGGACATGTATAGGTAGTCGTAGTGGACTAAGGCACTACAAGAACTTTTGTGGACATGTTGTCGTTGATGTTGAGGTTGAGGCCGCTGGCCTGGATCTGGATGTCTCAGTTGTGAGAGAGAGTTCCCAGATGTGTATCCTGATGAGTTACCAGGGTTGCCTCTAGACCGTGAGGTCGAGTTACGTATTGATTTAGTTCTGAGAGTTACTTTGTTTCTAATTCTGCATATAAAATGGCTCTTATAGAGCTGCATGAGTTAAGAAAGCAGTTGTATAAGTTGTTAAATTAGAGATTTATTCAGGGGAATATCTCTACGTGGGGTACATTAGTTTTGTTTCCCAAGAAAGCGAATGGTTCATTGGGACTTTGCTTTGATTATTGAAAGTTGAACTGAGTGATCGTAGAGAATAAATATTTGTTGCCCAGGATCGATGAGTTGTTTGATCAGCTTGGAGGTTCACGATACAGCTCTAAGATTGATTTGAGATTTGGTCATAATCAAATGAAGATTCGGGAGAAGGATATCCCGAAGATAGCATTTCAGACGAGGTACGAACAAATTGAGTTTCTAGTCTTATCTTGCGGTTTGACAAATTCCCCAACAACTTTTAGGGATTTCAGGAATTGAGTTTTCAGACCTTATCTAAATCGGTTCGCCATGGTGTTTAATGAAGATATTTTGATTTACTCTAAGTCTCGGAGTCAGTATTGAGAACATTTTTAGATTTTGTTACAAAGTCTGAGAGATCACAAATTATATGCCAGGATGAGTAAATGTATCTTTCAGATGTCAGATGTTAAGTTTTAGTGCATACTATTTCATGAGATGGAATCTATGTAGATCCTGCAAAAATCGAGGCAGTTGTACAGTGGCAGCCTCCGAAGAACGTGACAGAAATTCGTAGTTTTCTAGGTCTTGCTGGATATTATGGGAGATTCGTGGAAAATTTTTTTCTTCGTTAGCAGCGCCATGGACAAAGTTGATCAGGAAGGGAGTATGATTTGAATGGAATGATCAATGTTGGAATCCATTTGAGGAATTCAAAACAGATTGACAAGTGCTCTTATTTTGACAGTGCTTGGTAGTGAGCAACCTTATGCAGTTTACACGAATGTATTGGGAATTGGGCGTGGATGTTTCTTAATGCAACATGGTAAAGTGGTTGCTTAAGCATTTCAATAGTTGAGACCAATGAAAGGGATTATCTAACGCATTACTTGGAAATTAGTTGTTATAATATTTGTCTTAAGGATTCAAATGAGTTATTCATATGGTTCAAACTTCCAAGTATTTTAGATTAAGAAGGTTTGAAGTATTATTTTTCACTTAGAGAGATTTGATATTGAGACAACACAGGTGGATGGGAAACTTAAGGAACTACAATTTTAGTCGACAGTATCATCTGGGAAATATGAGTATAGTAGTTGATGTCTTGAGCTAAAAGCCTTAGGGTTCACTAGCTTATGTGATTTTGGATGAGCGAAAGTGATTTATGATTATTGGAAACTATAGTTTGTAGTACTATGAGTCAGACAATATAACTCGTGTATAATGTGGTTGTCACACTATCGTTGCTTTAGAGGGCAAAGTAGTTACACCAACATGGTAATTTGATTAAAGGGAAAGTTAAACAACTTAAAATGGAGAGCAGTTGGATGCGCTGTGGGTCATCATGTATCGTTTGACCAAGTTTATTTACTTTATCCCGATCTAATGTCTTGTCTGCAGCTTTTGATGAGTTTGGTTTATGATTTTGGACTTATATCTTTATGTTGGATTTTGCTTTGATAATGAGATTTGTTTAGGTTGTTGCTTGACATGGTTAGCTGCGGAAATGATAAATTGTTGTTTGAAGGGAAATTTAGGAGACTTGTTGATTGTTGTCTGAAGCCCGATGAATAGTCTGCTATGCTTCGGTTGCACAAAGTGTTATGCTAAGCCCATTTATGTTCCTATTTTGGTTACAGTTTCACTAGTAAAGCTGTTGGAGACTTGTTGCTGTCTTCTTGGATGAACTTGAGAAAATTTAGTTTAGTCACTGGATAAGATTACGAGGATTGTACTATTTAGACAATGTATGTTTGTACTCTAGGTTGTTAAGGAGACTAGACAATTTTAATAAGCTCGTTGTTAATTTGTTAGGACCCAAGGAGGGGTAGTTTTGTTGCTATTGGCTGAAAGGTCTTGTTCAATGTAACTGCGCTAGGGTTTTTACAGTAGAAATGATGGGAGTCTGTTTCATGATGATAAGCCTGTTAAGGGTCAGTTATTGTTGGAATGATACATTGTTCTGTTCACTCTTGGTGTAATGTTGAGGCTTGGTCTTAGGATTGTCTGTTTATGGAGGAGAATGAGATCAATAGTCTGTTATTATTGTTGGTGTATATATTGCACATTGTTTTGATGGTCACATGATCTGGATGGATTTTCCTTAATCGAGGTTAAGTCACCTCTATATAGAAAATATTGTTAGTCTGCATGACATTCTTTCTAGTATTGTTTTGGATCTCGACCTGAGATTCACATATTAGTTTAGAGATCATTGCAGAAGGCTTTGGGAACATAATTGAATCTCAGCACGGCCCATCATCCTCAGACGGATGAGCAGTCGGAGAGGACTATTTAGAATCGGGAGGATATGTGGCAATCTTGTATTATGGATTTTGGTGATAGTTTGATAAATCATCAGTTCTTAGTGGAGTTTGTGTATAACGACAGCCATCAGTCTAGTATTGGTGTCTCCCCATACGAGGCATTGTATGGGAGACCGCTTCGTTCGCTGCATGTTGGGCTAAGACAGAAGAGCTGGTTACTCTTGGGCATGGTATGATCCAAGAAACTGCGAACACTATTCAAATGATTCGAAAGACGCTTAAGGTAGTGCAAAGCGAATAGAGAGGTTTTGTTGATCTAAAAAGAAAGGAAACAACTTGGGAGGTTGAGTTGGACATGATATGCAAGTACCCTGATTTTTTTTTATATGTAGTGGGTTTTGTTTTAAATTTCGGGACGAAATTTCTTTTAAGGAGGTTAAGATGTAAAAGCCGTGAAATTTTTAAATAAGAAATTCCACGTGTAAATTTTTTTGCATTAAAATCGGTTATAGCGTTGAAGAAGTTGACTGAATTGTCGTGTAGCGACCACGTATGCCAAATGGGTCAATTGGTCAGAGTCGATGAAATCAGAATTTTACAAACAACAATCCAATTAAGGAACGAAGTGGACAATTAAATTGGAACTATAACATCATTAGATGATGTTATGATT
>JAJTVF010005462.1:0-10678 GCA_022433065.1 Begonia loranthoides
ATTAACTGATTATTCTTCTAAAATTAGGTGGATCAAAAATCTTGGCCCTTTTGAATCTGTTATACCACTGCGGATTGGAAATTTCATGTATGTTGCTGTTAGTGAGCCCTCTTCACGTATTGGAATGTCAAATGAGGTTTTTGACCTTTGCATGCTTAGTGGTACAACCATAGAGACACTATTGACTAATGTACACCATGGTATTAGGCTTGATATTCCAGTTATTAAGAAAGGAGATGATCACAATTGGGATAAACTTCTGAATTTTGTGGTTAATCATGCTTGCTTGGTTGTGACAGAGTTATTGTTGAATTGATGATTGAAGATGTGTTGATGGGCAATTTGGATATTTTGTTTGAGAATTATTGTGACCCTATTTTGCTACCTGCGCATGATCTTGTTATTGCCAGTTATACATCCACTCCCATTGAGCATGCTCACCAAGAAAGGTACATGCCATTAGTTTCCTTAATTACATGCTTCTTTAAAATTTGTTGGATAGGAGATTCCTTTAATGATGGTGTTGTTTTTGAGTTTTAGAAAGAAGACTTTAATGTTGTGGTGGAGGAAATAGATTTTACGATGGAAGATTATTTTGAATCAACGTTGCTACCACTACTCGAACTGGATATGGTTTTGTGTGAATCCATTATTATTCTTCCATTTTTGGCAAAACAGGATGGGAAGCCTTCTATAAATGAAGTAACTCTTGGCGTCAACAAAACTTTTCCATTTGATCCAGGAGGAAGATTTGTTGAAGACAATCAAATATACTCCCTGGATTTGAGGACAAATCCTTTTCAACCCCGGTAGTATGATGTGCCCAAAGTTCCTGGAGGGGCTCCTTTATTTTCTAACTTTTTATTTATTTTGTAGGTTTTTGATCAATTTAGCGAAGAAGAGTTGGTGCATTTGGGCTAGTGGAGGTCTTGCAATCTTTGGAGAAAATTTTGGGTTTTCTTTTCCGCTTAGAATCTCACGTCTAGTTGTTCAAGTGCATTTTTGACATTCAGGATGACTTTTTTCAACTTTAATCCTTCATACAAGTTGTAGCCAACAGCTAGAGCTTTCCAACGACATATTGGGAGTTATATTTTATTTTTGTTTGCTATGTCAAATGTTCTTTTTACAGAGTCCAAAATTTAACTCGGGATTATTGATCTTGTGTTAGTCATGTCTAATTTCTTAAGTCAGTGTTATTTTAGTCTTTGGCATTTGTTGTAAGACCCTTAGGGTTTTAAGCCCTATTTGTGGAAGGCAGAAAGGACTTTTGCTGAATTGAAAACAAACCCTAGAGCTTCCTTCGAGAAGAGACCCGCGACACACCCCCCTCCATCGCCACTTCATCCATAACCCGAACTCGGTGTTCTTGAAATCTTCTTGGCCGAGTTAGAAGGGATTCTATCACTTCCAATACTTCTCCTTCATGATGATAACTGTAATGTGGTGATAGAAGAAGTTTTCCTAAACCTTGGAGAGAGCTTCCATCCGGTTAAGCCTTGAAAGTCGCCCTCTCACATTTGGAGGATCCGCAGACTCCTTGGTTGTTCTAGCTATTTTGTATTGTTTCATCAAAGGGAAATTATTGTTCCTTGTTGCATACTAATCCATATTCAGAGTCCCCTGTTATTGAATGGTAATTTTATTAAATGGTCAGTGATTAGGTTCTTTTAATTGAAGATTGCTTGTTGGCCGAAAAACTGTTCTGGTTCATTCTCAACTCAGATCATTAGATTGGATACAAAATTGAGTGACTTGCTGATATCATTTTGGGCTGATTTTTGGCAGAGCTATTATTTATATTGTTGAGCTATATTCCTCCAAGTTTTACGTTATTAGGTTATATGCAAGCGGAGCTCTATTCGTTTCAATTTCAGGTGAAACCCTAATTTCGGAGTTGTGTTGTTTCTGCCATAACTTGAGTTTCCAAGTGGATTTTGTGCTGAAATTTGGATATGTTTTTTATGAACGTGTTGTTGTAGTGACCTCCAAAAGAGCTGTTGTTCACGTCTGGATTGAAAGTTATTCCTGTTTGAATTTGATTGATCAGATTATTACAGATTATTGTGGTTGATTTCTATCAAGTGTTCCTTGAGATTTTTGGAGCATATCATTATCTCTTACCTCTCTTAGGAAATCCTTTCCTGTTGAAGCTCCTCTCGCACAATCACACAAAAGCACAACATCACTCTCTAGAAGACAAAAGAAAACTCTTGAATACCTTGAGAGAACACTAGAGACTTCCGAGTTTTTCTTCTGCCAATTCTCCCATCTGATAGGTTTATAAACATTATAGGGAGAGATGACAAGTTATGACAGTTCATTTTCTAGATGCCATTTCATTTTCCAAATGACGGTTAGTCATTTTCTAGGCAACTGTTAGTGTCTCGGTCGGTCACCCTCTTCATGTGATTGATCACAAATTTCAGAGTCATGACCACTGTAACGCCCCAATTTTTAAAATCCTTTTAAAATCCTTAGTTATAAATTTTTTTGTTTTCTTTAAAACATATCAGAGTATTTTAACGGAATAAAACATATAAAAGAGTCCAAAACATTTAAATGAAATCCAATAGTACATTATTTTTACAAATTATAGAAAACCATTTAGAATTATATAGCAATTCCTCAAAGCATTATCCAAAACCATTTATTTAAAACAACCCATTTATTTTCCTTGAGCCATAACCCTGCAGGTTGAATCAGGTTGATAACTCAAAGCCTCCTTTGGTAATGCCTCCTCCTCCACATGAAAATCATCTGCACCACGAGTAATACTATGAGTCTAATGCCCAGCAAGAAATAGATTATAATGATTATGTTTATGTAATGCTTATTCAATCATTTTCTTAGAAAAGAACCTATCTTTTCTTCATTTTTCTTTTCCTTTATCATTTCCTTTTCTTTTCCAGAGATAGGATATATCTGTTGGTGTGTCTTAACTGACTCCATCTCTGCATGAGTGGAGAATTCCATCAAGGGTGTCACAGTACTATCACCTAGTCTCTGTGTGACGTTTGAGAACTAAGAGTAGGGATACATCTGTTGGTCGATGTGAACTAACCAACTCCATACTCTACGTGAGCTGGAGAATTCCATCGAGGGTGTTCCTACCTACGATCGTCAGCCTCTCTCCCGAATCGTCAAATGCCCCTCTTATTTATTCATTTTCTTTATCATGCAATGCATGTAACATTTTCATAAGCCCTAACATGATGCATGAATGAAAGTTCATATTTATCGCATAACAGTTCTCGAAACATACAAGTCAAAACTACAATTTCATTATAAACTTTGAACTATATAATGCAAGACAATAAAATAGTCCTGTGATGCAGGGCCTCCACTAGCCACCATATCTTATTTCTCACATTTTGAAGATTTCTCCCTTGTTCCTTAGTGCATTTAGTCTTTATCATTTCCCTTGTTAACGTTAACACCTTCACAATAATATTTACTAATTAAAATCCATTATTTATTATTTTATCTCTTTTATTAATCGTGGATAGTACCGATCAGGAATATCCCCAGGAAAGATTGCCCTTAGCAATTCTCCTTAGACAGAATATCCTTTCCCAATAAGTTCCCAAAAAAGACTCGAGGGTCACTACGGTTCGATTAAATACCAGTCTCCTTAGACAAAACTTACTTACACAGTACAATTACACCACTAATAATATTTCTAATTAATATTAATATCTCTAAATAATAGTGTGATAATAACGATAATATTGATTAATATTTATCAACTAAATTAACCAATAAACCCAAGAGGGAAAGGATCGTTACCAAAATCCAAGAGGCGATCCTTTAAATTCCTCCCATTGTGGCTTCCGAATTCTTCGGAGTAATTCCGCTACCACTCGAATTCTTACTCAAAATTCCTCTCCCCAATTCCTCACACAACTTCACCCTCTTTCCACTCTTCTTCTTCCCTCTATTGTTATGATTTCTTCAGCAAATTCATGCCTTTTTATAGGCATCCTTTGTCTCTTCAGCAGTTGCCAACAAGGAGAAAAGTGGGTGGAAATTAGGCGAGCATTAATCCATTAAAAAATCTGTCGGCATGCAGTGAGTCTGGTCGCATTCCTGTAATCGGACCTAGGATACACCTCAACCACATATTTTTGTCGCGTCCATAGCTTCAGGAAAAATTCATTTTTCGCAAAATTATATGGGTCCGGTCACATGCCATGCTACCGGAGTTGACATTCCGACCTGAACCATGCCAACGTGACAGGACCAAACCAATGTGCGCAGCAACCCTTTATTTTCTCCAAAACATCGTTGTTTCCCAATCCAATTCTTCCTCCTTTTATTTAATTTCCTTATATATAAATTCTCCAAATAACTCAGCCCATTCTTCCACTTAACCACTTCCTATTAATTTCCATAAATTCTCCACTTAACCAATTCAAATAATTTCTATTTTATGAATCTTAAATAAATATCCAAAAATCCCTTATCCAAATTATACCCAATTATACTTGCCAATTAATCCAAAAAGCTCTATTTATCAAATTCTAATATTCATCAATTAATTCTTCAATAAATGTCCAATACTCCAATTTTCTTTACTTAATTCCATTTACGGAAAATCAAATAATATATCTAAATTAAAATCATCCAAATTTCCCAAAATATTAATATTCTTAAGTCCGATAAAATTTTGGGGTATTACAACCACGATCCACTACAATTCTCCGATGATCAAATGCAATTCTGTCTTCTCTAGAAAAACAGGTCGATCACCCTTTAGTGGACGATCGACCGCGAATCAACATTTTACAATTTGTATAAGAGTCTACTTTGGAACAGGTCGATCACCCCCTTTCAGCTAATCGACCACTTCCAAAATGCTTGCAATCTATAACAATTTTCTTAGAAGAAGATCGATCGCCAACTCTCTAGGTCGACCACAATCCCTCAAAAATTCCATTTCTTCATTTTGCACTAAAAATATTTAAACATCATATTATCACAATGACAAATCTCTTACTAATTATTCTAACATGTAAACAATTTACACTTCTAAAAACTAAAATCACTATAAGTCCAATATATTCCTAAACATTAACCATATCATTATCCTCAATGACATAAACAACTTGGGTAATTATAATTCACTATGACTAAATACCATATTACATATAATTGAAGTTTTACATATAGATGGATTTTTCGGGTATTACATACTCCCCTCCTTAATAAAAGTTTTCCCTCAAAATTCAGCTAATGAAATAACTCCAGATACTTGGCCTCCATGTCTTTCTTTCGTTCCCACGTTGCCTCCTCGGTTGAATTATTTTGCCACAACACTTTAACTAGTGGAATCCGTTTGTGTTGATGTTCTTTAATCCTTGAATCTAGAATATGAACCCATTTTTTTCATAGCTTAAGCTTGATTGAACTTCCTTGTCTTCTTGAGGTATCGTTTGAACTAAATTCCCAAGGCATTTCTTTAACATGGACACATGAAATACATTATAAATTCCTTCCATAGATGTTGGCAATTGCAATTGATACGTTGTTCTTCCTATTCTTTTTGTAATTGAAATTGGACCAATGTACCTTGGACTTAGTTTTCCTTTCTTCCCAAACAACATAACTTCTTGAAATGGTGATATTTTGAGAAATACTAAATCCCCTTCATTAAATTCCAAATCCCGACGACGATGAGTTACATAGCTTTTTTGGCAATTTTGAGCAGCCAACATTATGATGACTTGGAGGCAAGCCAGACTGAATCACCAGGTCAGGCAAGCCGATTCTTGGAGAGAACTCAATTATTAAGCCCAAGGCATGAATTTTTATGCAGAAGTCTTAACGGGAAATATCAAGCCCAAACCCAAATCACATGGGTTGGGGTCCCCATAGTGATCAACTGAAGACATGATAATGTAAATAAAGGAAGCAATGTGCATGAATTAAATCAAACAACACCAAAACTAAAATCCGAACATACCACGAACGGAGAGATTGAACTGACAAACCTCCACCCATCCACTGGGAGATCGAGACAACCATCATGGAACACAAGCATCGCCCTGCTACCACACGTACATGACCAGTGCATCGAACCTACACCCTAACCTGGGGAAAAATATAGTCTAAGGGATGAGTGACTAACTTAGTATGAAAATCTATACTAAATTCAATGCATGCTAAAACCATTCTCCTTATCTTTTAAAAACCATTTCATGCTTCTCATTTACCGTACATGGATTTTAAACATTTAAAACTTCTTTATCATTTAAAAAAACTGGCCCATGACCCTCGATGTGGCTTTATTCAAAAACCCGTTATATACATGGACAACTATAATTGAAAAATATGCCAACATTTTTTTTTCGTATGAAAACGTTATCAGTCAAAAAGGATGGTCACACAAGGATCCATCCGTCACTCACCATCGAAATGTGGTATAATCACTCGGATGTGCCGAAAGGTCGTAGTCAATGTTGATATGATCCATATACTCGAAGTAACAGATAAGGTTGCTTGTAATAGACCGCTTCTCACTAAATACCTCTAGGTTCCAAATTGATGAGGGTTGCCAACGAGCAAGCTCAAGCTATCACGCCACCCATCAAATGAAACAGAACTAGGATAGGCCAATCTTAGTGACTGACAACCTTCAATCCGTTCTCCAAGAAATGGATGGTCATGCAAGGACCCACCTAGCACATGTAACAGAAAGGTTGCTATCCGCCAATAGCAACTTCTGATGAGGCAGGAAAGAATACCATTGACAGTGATCCAAAGATCCAGCACATCACCCGAGTTGCCAGTGAGTAGCTTAGGGGTGACACAACTCGTAAAATCATAGTAACGGATGTGGTTGCTCATGATAGATCACTTCTCACTAAATAGTTCTATGTTCCAAATTGACGAGGGTTGCTAACGAGCAAGCTCAAGCCGTCACACCACCCATCAAATGAAATGGTAATAGGATAGGCTAATCTTCGTAACTGACAACCCTGCCAACTCCATGTGACAATACCCTAGCTAGGTTTAGGGGCTCAAAACCAAAGGAAGCGTCATCAGCTTCCCATCTCCATTTCCAACTTTCAAGACTTGCAACCTGAGGACACGTCACCAATGCCCCATCCTCTTTTTCCACTTCCAGGGCTCGAAACCTAAGGATATGTTGTGAATGCCTCATAGCTGTAGCAGAAGATTGCACGGGAATAGCCTCATGATGCTTTAGCGCTAAAGTGCCTAAAGCATCAAGAGGATTCATCCGCCAATGTACATATCAAATCTTCTCACAATAGAAGATTCAACGGGGATAGTTTTGTGATGCTTTAGCGCTAGAGTGCCTAAAGCATCAAGAGGATTCATCCATCTAATATACCTATCATACAACCCATCTTCTCAAAGTAGAAGATGTCAACAGATAGCCTCATGATGCTTTAGCGCTAGAGTGACTAAAACATCAAGAGGAATCATCCTTCCAAAACATGCACTGATATTACATCATCAATATGGCAAAATATCAAGAATAAATCATGTGCACATTGTAAATGTGAGAAAACATACATATATGTAAAAACTAATGTGTTGTCAAACAATCCTCATCGGGTTTTCAGGTGTGATATCCCACAAAATAGCAATTTGGCAAAACCATGATGCAATATAGTGCAAAAAGTATAAAGATCCCCACCTGGATGACGACCATGACACGCTTACCGGTAAACCAGCACCACAGGCTATTGTAAAAGAAAAGTCAAATCAACTGACACCTCTAGAACTTTAACGAGAGAAAATGTAGAACGCAGCTCCGTGGCAAGTTCACCATCGCTCGAAGCTCGAAAAACCCTCATACAGGACCGAACACTCACCTGCAATCGTCTGTCGTTCACAGTTGCCGTCAAACGAAGGAACCGCTCAAAAAGCCTGAGTTCCCGTTGCTAGAATCGACGCCCTCTTTATTCCGCCTGAGTTCAACTTCACATTTCCCCTCTCGTGAAACCTCACCCTCGGCTAAAGATAGAACATAGAGAAGAATCGGGTTTCTTCCTCTACAATTTTCCCTTTATTTTATTTTATTATTATTTTTAAATTAAAAAAAATTTAATTTATTAATATTATATCATATAATATATACATCTTCGTAACATAGATTATATCTTATGTTATCCCAATTTAAAATTCGATTTGAATCCCGAATCGTACCAAAAACTACCCAAAATTATTTCCTTAGTAAAAATAATTTATAAAAAAAAGAAAAAAAAATATTTCCTAAAACAAACTTTTGTTTGGAAAAATCCTTTTTGACCGTTTGATGGAAACATGCACACGTCGCCACTATGCAAAAAAATGAGTCAACTTTCCACATTTGATTGAAAATTCGAAAAAAAAAATTTACATGTGGCATTTTAAATTTATTTTAAAAATCTTAGATTTTACAAACATCATTTGACGAATAATAGTAATCGATTGAGCGATTTGCTACACAATATTAGGTCCATAAAATTCTACTTCTCCAACTTCATCCCAATGCAATGGAGATCAACTTTCTCTGCTATACAAGGTCTCATAAGTTGTTGATAGGTTCCAAGAATCACTTAGAAACCTTAGTAAAATCTGTCCCAAAAAAATAACAAAATCCGACCCAGCAACAATAAACCAGTTAAAGCTCCAAATCTGTAATTGAAATTAAGCTGGTTTTTGGAGGACCTAAACTCAATAAAGTCCCGAAGATTGTGTCAAATTCCAGCTCCAAAATCGTTCTAGAGCAGGAGATCTATCAATTTCAATATCCACTTGAAAAACTGTTTTAGCAGGACAGATTTAACAGTGCAGATCAAAAACGCAATAACTTGATCAATAAATACCGAACGACGCCCAAATTTGGACGTGAGCTTCCTGACTTAACCAGGAACAAATCACTAGAAGGCCTTGAATAGAGACGCTTACCACAAGGGGTTCAAACAGGAGCATCAATCAGCAAGAAAAACAGTTAACAAAAGTTCACAGATTCTACAGCTCACAATATTCTGAAAATATCACTTTTCATTCATAAATTTCCAAAAGAACTTCTTCAGCAACTAACATATATCAAACCTCCATTTCATAGACAAACCAACCAGTAAAAAGGAAACTTGATAGTAGCACAAAATAAGAAGAAATACACAAAGGAGTTGCGGCACCTCCTAAAGTGAGAGGGCATTTCTTTGGTTGGCCGAAACCAACAATCTACAATGGGGGATAGTTCTCTTGCCCCCACACCACAATCCCACGTTGAGAAGGAAGATGGGAAGAGGCAATAACCCAAGGTAGCAAGGTTGAGAAACTTCAAGAGAAGCCTTGCAATGGGATGGAGGAATCGACGCTAGGAGAGGGAGCTTGGCCGCGGCAAGGAGGAGTCTTAACTCTTCAAAATCTCTTCTTCAATTCCAAAATTGCATCTTCCATTCGAAAATAGGGTATATGAAACCCTAAGGGTTTACAACAAAATCATAAAAGACCAAAATGTCCCTGACTTAAACAAATAGACTTGACTTACACAAAAACAATAATCCCGAGAGGGATTTTTAGACTCTGTAAAACGTACATTAGAATAAAACGTTCAATAGCTTGTTCAAAACCTCTGGATGTTGGCTACATTTGGTATGAAGGACCAAAGTTGAAAAGACGTCATCCCAATTATCGAAAAAGCCCTTGAACGTTCGTAGCTCAGATTCTAGGCGGAATTGGAAAACTCACAATTTTCTCCAAAAGATTGTAAGACCTCCACTAGTCCAAATGCCAACTCCTCTTTGTTTTACTTGATCCATAAACCTACAAAACAAATAAAAATTTAGAAATAAAGGAGCCCTTAGCTCGGGCTCAAGTGACAAGTCCTTGGGGCACATCATACTCCCGAGATTGAAAAGGATTTGTCCTCAAATCCAAGGAGTATATTTGATTGTCTTCAACAAATCCGCCTCTTGGATCAAATGGAATAGTTTTGTTGCTGCCAAGAGTTACTTCATTTATAGAAGACTCTCCATCATGTTTTGCCAAAGGCGGAAGAGCTATAGTGGATTCACATAAAACTAAATCCACTTCACGTAGTAGTAGTAATGTTGCGTCAAAACAATCTTCAATCGTAAAATCTGTTTCCTCCACCATAACATTAAAGCCCTCTTTCCAAAACTCAAAAACAACACCATCATTAAAGGAATCTCCCATCCAACCAACTTTAAAGAACCATGTAATTAAGGAAACTAATGGCAGGTACCTTCCTTGGTGTGCATGCTCAATGAGAGTGGATGTATAACTAGCAAGAACAAGATCATGTGGGGATAGAAAAATAGGGTCACAATAATTTTCAAACAAAACATCCAGATTGTCCATCAACACGACTTCCATCATCAAATCAACAACAACTCTTTCACAACTCAAGCAAGCATCACTAATCACAAAATTCAGACATTTATCCCCATTATGATAATCTCTTTTCTTAACAACTGGAAAATCAAGCTCAATACCGTGGTGCTTTTTAGTCACTATTGTCTCTATAGTTGTACCACTAAGCATGGAAAGGTCAACAACCTCATTTGACATTTCAATATGTGAAGAAGGCCCATTAACATCAACATAAATGAAATTTCCAATACGCAGTGGTATAATCGATTCAAAATGGCCAAGATTTTTGATCCACCTAATTTTAGAAGAATAATCAGTTAAT
>JAJTVF010005467.1:0-24511 GCA_022433065.1 Begonia loranthoides
ATATACCCACCTTTTTGGGTTTGTTCTTTCTATCCCGGCATATACCCGCCTTTTTGGGTTCTTTTTTATTCCGGCATATACCCGCCTTTTTGGGTTCTTTTCTTTTCATAGTCTTTTCGTTTTCCTCACTTATGCATGTGGGTACCTCCCCGGAGGTTACCCCCTACTTGGTTTCTATTGTCATGGACTCGATCTAACTTTTGCCTGGCAAACAAATCACATATGAGAAATAACATACTTTAATGAAAAGGAAAAACATATTGAAGTAAACATACTATACTTGAATTTGCGCATATAAAGAATTACCATAATCGAAATGACATGAACACAATAAGACAATAAAGTAACGTGCGGCACATATCATTAATTAAACATGTTCATCGAAAGCTAGTCTAAACAACCATGCTTGAGAGTCAATAATTGAATAAGCATGCTAAAGGAATCTAAGAAGATTCTTAATCCGAATTAAGACATAAGAGTTACAAGTTAAGTTCATTATTCATTTAAGTTCATTATTCATTAACTAGTTTGAAATTAACTTACAATGTTCATGCGTAACCTTTTTATTCACTTGTTTAGTTAACTAAACCTTTCCTTTTGTTTGTTTAGTTAACTAAACCATTTTTCCTTCGTTTGTTTCATTAACCATTTATATCGTTGTATTCATATCATTGTAGTTCACATTTCATTCGTGCCCTCCTCTTAATTTAATCCACAAGACAACACTATCTCAAAACATGCTTCTTAATACTTAACTAGACCTAATCATAAACATTACCGGAACCAAACCACGAGAACAACTCACACACACTTTACTTGGGTGTAGGGCTCAAGGCCAAGACAACCCAATCCTTACCTCCAGCTTCATGCGCATAAGCGTTCCGTCGTTATGCTTCTTCCTCTTTCCGATACCTTCACAATTTGATAATAGTTGTTAGTTCCACTAATCATGACTAAACCTTATCACTATAACCGAGAACATTCCAAGACCAACAGGTTCCATGCCCAACCACAGAACCAACAATCCGAACAGAGGGTGAATCACATAATCAGAATATAAATCTTAATTGGAACTCATTCGGAAATTCATCACCAAAAGAGCAACCTTTTTAAATTATTAACCAAAATCCATCCAACCTTAACTAAGAGATTGATGGCTTAATCCCACACCCAACATCAAAAACCATTTTAACATAGTTATGCTCAAGTGATAAAGTGTAGGAACTTAACCAACATGTTGTAGTACCTAATCCAAGTCACAATTCTCATTCTCATAACTCATTCAAAATTCTTAGCAGAACAATTCAATTATTACAACCATATCAACGTTGGACTTATCATTTGAAATGGAATCCACATTGTAACGTAACAATAATTATTCAAAGCAGCAAAACCAACATTAATTCCACCATATTGTTGCCTCAGCTCAACAAGTCCAACAATCTATTGAGAACAAATAACTCATTTCCATCAACTAATCCAAAATGGCATAAATTCTTACAGCAAGCTTAAATCCAAAATAACCACAAATCAATAGAATTGTATGGGAGGAGGAAGACCCAGTTAAATATGACCTCAAACCGTCACCGGAACTACGCCCGCGAGAGCTCCGATTCGTCTCGCCGCTCGCCGGACGGCGCCACCCTAACGCGACCCCTAGCTCACCGTGTATCTCGACCCGACGCCGACAGCCTCACGCCGTCTCTCCCTCGCGTCGCCCTCTCTCCCTCTCATCGTACCCAGACACAAAGGAATGGCCATTCTGGCCATTCCCCCCTTTTTATATAATTTTTCTGACTTTTAATTCGTAGCCCTGTTGTCATTCGGACGCTTGCGGACGCCGTACTGTCGTCCGCACCGTCCGCAAGTCCAAAATACACAGCAACTGGCGTCCTAACCATACATCCGTACCGTCCGAAATCTGATTTCGGACGCCATTTAGTCGTCCGCATCGTCCGCATAGCATCGTCCGCGTAAAACAAAATTGGACAGATTCAATGCGGACGTGAAATCCCTCGTCCGCATAGTCCGCATGCATCGTCCGGATGCTCCCTGTTCATACAGATTCAATGCGGACTCAAATTTAATTATCCGCAGCGTCCGCGTCCTATTCCCAGTCGTCCGCAACGCCTATAATTTCATCATTTCATCACATTTTCTTCGAATCTCGTCCATCCTAGACGTCTACGAGGTAATACGTCACAACCTAACATCCTTAGAAAGATGTAATATACAGACATCAAACTTATTTTATTCTTAACAAAATAATTACATTGCTTAACCAGAAAAGTTAGGATCGGGTTGTTACACATAATGTAATTATACATTTTCATTTCCTTTCTTGAAATCATGATGCATGAACATGAGTGTAATATCCCGAATTTTTATATCGAAATTTAAAATTGATAATTGAAAAATAATTGGATATATTCGAATAAATTATCGGGATATTACTAATGACGTAATCAATATGTTATAATGTTTAATTGAGGAAAATAGATTTTGGGAAGAGTTGGGACAGTATTTGGAGTCCTCAACTCTAAAACTGTCACAGTACGGACGCTGCGGACGACAGCAGAATCGTTCGCTTTGAATCTGTCCAATTCTGGGACAATTCGGACTGTTGCGGACGAGAGAGAAATGGCGTCCGAATGAATCTGTCCTTAAACTGGGCACATTTGGACGGTAGCGGACGAGAGAAAAATAGCGTCCAAATGAATCTATTCTAATTCTGGGAACTTTCGGACGGTAGCGGACTAGAGAAAAATGGCGTCCGAATGAATCTGTCTGAAGTCTGGACACATTCGGACGATTGCGAACAACTCATGCGGACGCTAAATTGCGTCCGAATATGCATTTCGGACAGTGCAGACGAAGGACTGGGGACGCGTTTTCTCTTTCGAAAACTGATTTCGGACGATGCGGACAATTGCGGACGACGCACCCCATCTGGAAGGGGCAAAATTGTCTGAGAAACCCATTTAAATCGGATGATTATCTTCTCCATAATTGCATTTTCTCCTTTGACTCATGCTGCTGGCGACACGTCTAAACGGTGAGGGAGTATCTGGCTTGGTTGCAGGTGAGTGGACCTCCATCGTGTAAGTGAATCGGTGTACGTCTCTGGTTCTGGCTATAAAGGAAGAGGTGAGTCCTAAAACTAGATGAGGTTTGTTTGATTTAATCCATGTTTTGTATGTTAGTTGGAGTTGTTGTGTGAAAACTGATTCTATTGGGTTGAAACTGTTAAGGCTTTGAGTATTGAGTCAGAAAGTGGTTATGACAGTTATTGAAAATCTGAATTCTCTATTGTTATTGTGAAATTGTTGATAAAGGAAAGTTGTTAAATGAATTTGTTATGTTGATAGAACAAAGATAAGTTATCCCAAGTTAAGCATGTTCTCTTCCTAGTTGTTCTGTATAGTGCCGATGTTGTGTAAGTAATCTCGTTCTATTATCGGTTGTAAGTGTTATGCTTACTGATAAATGGTTGGGTGTGGCGTCTTGTTCAATTGGATTCAGACTCTTAAATGGACAATAGGTCACTGTCTCCTTAATTGGTATTGTATTGGTTAATGGATCTGGTCGGTGAATGGGTTATTTGATGTGAAGGTGTTGACATACTCTGTCGACTAAGTTTGTTGGATAATCTGTTATGTTAATTATGATTTTGGGTTGTAACGAATTGTCTTGTTTCTTGGCGGTGTGCTGTTGCAAATGGTATAATGGCCAATGGACGAGGAGCAAGTTGGTGAAGATGACAACTTTTGGAGGTCCTGTTAAGATGTGCTGCTGCTGCTTTTGGGTGTGTTTCAAGTATGCAGGTATTACAAAGTCATTTATATAGTCTTGTACGTGGAGTTAAGGATATATGAAGATGGCTTTAAAAATGATGCATTTGGTCATTTCGCGTTTAAGTAGACGCATTAACTGGTTCTCTACTCTGTTATGATAAATATGGAATTATGATGAAATACTATTCGGTTTATAAAGTTTATTTATCATGACACATTGATGGAATGAGCAACATTGTAGGGTCATAATTACTCTGTTATATATGTTAAGATCTCAGAATTGGTAATGGGATGTATTAAGTGTAAAGGTTTAGGGGATTGTGTTATTAATGCAGAGTTGTTATGGTTTTGAAGGTGCGAAGAAGAGAAAAGAAACAGAAAGGCGTATGGATGCCAGGTAAGTGATACTTACTGTGCCTTGGTCTTCGGACCCTATATCGCAAGAATTAGGATTGCATGCTGTGTGTTTACTATATTTAGGTTCTTTTAATGATGTGTTTATTAGACATTTATTGCATATAGGATTGTATGAATCCACGTACATGTTGTATGACATAATAATCTACGTAAATAGGTGTGCGGGGGTTCGGGAAGTTAATGACGTCCCATTGTCATATAGATCCGTGTTGGACGGATTAGAAAGAAAATAGGTTAGCGACATGGGATACCAAGGTTCATTGCTTCCTGTTCCGAAATCCCCAACGTTCTCGTAACAAAGAAGTGTATACGGCCTGGGTAACCCATTGATATATATATATATATATATATATATATATATATATATATATATATATTGCTCCTTTGTGGATTGACCGGGTTACTCATGGTCCCACGGTGTTTGTCATGTATACACTCTTGACTTAAATTGCATTGTATGATCATGCATATCATCTGCACTTCACTTTATCACTTACTGAGTATTAGGCTCATTAGTTTAGGTCTTGTGATGTAGGTACGAACGAGCAATAGATGAACAGGTGAAGGACAGTTGATGATGGATTTGCACGGGTGGATCTTGTGGCTGGCTGGGCTAGAAAGTGAAAGAAAAAGTATTTGAAAAAGAGTTTTGTAAATTATTTCTTATTTTTAATGTTGTTTTTATTCC
The DNA here is from genome assembly GCA_022433065.1 of Begonia loranthoides. NCBI lineage: Eukaryota > Viridiplantae > Streptophyta > Magnoliopsida > Cucurbitales > Begoniaceae > Begonia > Begonia loranthoides. The sequence goes on from JAJTVF010005467.1 coordinate 4,900, forward strand.
GCTGCGTTTGATTCAAAGAATGTTATGGCTTTTGAGTGTAAATTGAGAAAAGTGAAAGTAAATAGTTTTAGCGATCGGATGTTAGCGATCGGGTTTTATGAAAGCAACAGTGATCGGATGTTAGCTATCAGGCTTTATGAAAGAAAAAAAGAATGATGTTTTTATGACAAGAAAAGTTTTGAATTTTACGTATTTTAAAAATACGGGATGTTACAATGAGTGTATACTATTCAAACCATTATTTAAAACCATGCAACACTATGAATCATTATCTTCTATAACTCCTAGCATATCATACAAGTGATAACATATATTTATAACACCACATTATACTAATATCCTCTTCTAGTCAACACAACAAACAATGTTATTAATACAATACAATCTTAATATCTTGTGATATAGGTTAAAAAGCCAAAGACATGCATATATCTCACCTTAAACTTTTATCAATATCTATTTAATTGCATATAATTGAAAGTATGCATAATTATGAAAATACACAATCTTCACCACTATTGTGTACATTACTTAACCTGTGGCACCCCAGATGAAAAGGTGTGCAATCCCACATCGACTTGGGCGAGAGTATGAGAATAGGATATAAGTGGGTAGTTCTCTAAGACCATTAGACGCATTTTGGGGTGGGTAAGCCACTGCGAGGAACAAATCTGTGAGGGTCCAAAGGTCGGCCCAAAGAGAACAATATCTGATGGGCTTGGTGAGCTATGCCTTATGAATGGTATCAGAGCCAAACCCAGCTTATTGTGGCCGCGAGGATGTGGGCCCCCAAAAGGTGGGGTGATTGTGGCACCCCAGATGAAAGGGTGTGAAATCCCACATCGACATGGGCAAGAGTATAAGAATAGGATATAAGTGGGTAGTTCTCTAAGACCATCGATGCGTTTTGGGGTGGGTAAGCCACTGCTAGGAACAAATCTGTGAGGGTTCAAAGGTCGGCCAAAAGCAGACAATATCTGATAGGCTTGGTGGGCTATGCCTTATGAATAGTATAAGAGACGAGTTCCCACCCAGTAGATATTGTCTGCTTTAGGCCGACCTTTGGACCCTCACAGATTTGTTCTTGGCGATAGGCAACCTCTGGCCCATTCGAAAACGTGTCTACTGCGGAAGGCTAGCCAGCCACTTATATTCTGCTCTCCTCCCGTCGCCCAAGTCGATGTGGGATTGCACACCCCTTCCTTTGGGGTTGTCACAATCACCCCACCTTTTGGGGCCCACGTCCTCGTGGCCACAACAAGCTGAGTTCGGCTCTGATACCATAAGTATAAGAGACTAGCTCCCGCCCCAGTACATATTGTCCGTTTTGGGCTGACCTTTGGACCCTCACGGATTTGTTCTTGGCGATAGGCAACCTCTGGCCCATTCCAAAACGCGTCTATTAGTTGATCCTTTCTTTGTTAGCATGCTTACCTATACCACAATATATATTCTATAAGCGTAATGCTTAGTAAGAAATGAAATGCATTATGAACATGAAATGCACATTACAAAACATTTTAAATTCAATTTTCCTTTCCTTTTTCTTAAAATTCTTTTACTTAAGGAATGGTGATGAACTTAGATCAATGATGAACTTTGACCATAATGGTGAACTTCAACCGTTACCTTTTCTTCTTAACATTTTAGGAAGAATGATGAACTTTGATCAACGGTGAACTTATACCATAACGGTGAACATATACCATAATGGTGAACTTATACCATTCTCTTCCTTCTTAACATTTTAGGAGTGAGAGGTGAACTTTAACCCAATTCAAACCCTTCTCATTTTCTTTACATATTTCTTTTCATTTTCATATTTCTTATATAACACTTACAAATATAAAACCGTTTCATAATTTCTCTTAAAATCATGATGCATGGACATTACAATTTATGATGCATGAACATGTATGCATACTTTAACATATCACCACTATGAACAAGCATATTATCAGTTCAACTCAATTCAACGCAATCCACCAAATAACACCTCAAGAACTTAATATCTATCAAGCAACATACCAAGAACAATACATCTATCAAACACAAGCATCAACAAACAACCCTACCTCTTATGGTGTAGCTCTAAAAGGGAAAAGATACACAACATTTCTTACCTCTAACCCTTGAAGAAGATGAAAGACACCACTTCCTTTAAATTTCCTCTTCAAGCTAATATTCTCCTGCCTTCTCTTCTTCCTTTCTTCCCTCTCTCTCTCTCTCACGATTTCCTTTCTCTCCTTCATGGATTTCTTCCTTTCTCTCCACCTTTCCTTCTCTTAGTATAAGTTCAAAACCTTTCGTCAGCCCTTTAAAGCATGATGTGGCATCTTAACAACATTTGAGTGGTGACTAACCACTTCCTAATCCAATAAAAACATGATATCTTTCCCTTATTCTGGCTACCCTTCACATTACTGGTCGATCGAATCCTTTGGATGATCGACCGCAATACATGCCTAGGTTATATTTTGTCTATTCTTTAGAATGTCGATTGATCACCTTCTTTACATGATCGACTGCAATTTCAACTTTTATGATCTGGAATGACCAAGTTCGACCATAAGTCCTTATGATCGATCGCTAAACTCAATTCTTCACAAATTTGCTTCAAAACTCGATTGTTCATTGATCAACCACAAGACATCCTTAATTTTGAATTTGTTGAATTTGTAATGAAGCTGAATGACCAAAATCATTTTTGATCGACCACAAACATACAGAGAGCTTTTTATTCTCCATTCTACACAATACTGGTCGACTGACTTCTTCAAGAGATCGACCACTCCCAAACATCTAATGTCCATAACCACCTGAATCAAGTTCCTCCATAAGCCATCTCATACACTACCAAAATTACTCCACAGTTTCTTATTCCAACACATTACCATCAAACACATTAAAAAATTAGACGACAAAATTTGAGGTATTACAGGAAGCATGTTACACATGTGGACGTCTGCCCCTGATGCAGAATGTAATATCCCAAAAAATTTTCCTTCAAAACATCATAGGATTGAGCATAAATAACAAGTTAAGTATAAGAGGAAAATATGTTATAATTAAGAGTAAAGATTGATTATAGGGATGAATGAATAAGAAAAAAAAAGAATATATTAAGAAATTGAATAATGTCGTTTAACAGTGTAAAGTTTGGAATAAAACTGGTCAACCAAAATTTTACAGTTGACGTTAATGACCCAATTTCTATTTCAGCTTGGCGAAGTCCACTTTAGCATTAGCATTTTTTAGTTACTCTATAAATTCATTCAGCTTCACTTTCAAAATTTAATTGTACATTGATTTTTTTGAGTTTTTTAGTTACTTTATAAATTCATTCAGCTTGACTTTCAAAACTTAATTGTACATTAATTTTTTGATAATAGGGTTTTTTGTCATTACTTGTGGTTTTTCCCCTTAAGAGTTCTCTATATAAACTTTGGTTTCGTTGTAGGTGTAGGGGATGAGTATGTAACATACCAGTTATTCTTTCAATTTAAAACTCATGATTTTTGAAAAAATTTTCTTTTAAAATCATAGCGAAAGACTAAACTCTTTTTCGTTAAACCATTTATTACTTAAAGCATATCGTACTGTAAAACTTTAAAAATTGCAACAGCGGAAGACTTGTATTTATAATACCTAAAGAATTAAACATCATTTGAAAACCTTCTTAATGTAATGAAATATGTAATACCTCGATTGTCCGTAATAGAATTAAATAAAAATAATTGAAAAATTATTTGGGTATAATTGGATAAATGAAGATTTATTTGATGATGAGAAATTTAATTGGGGAATATTTGAATAATCATTGAAGAATTTAAATTGGACTTATAATCATCATAAAAAAATATTCAAAATAAATAGGGAATTGAAATTGGGCTAAAGATAATTTAATTAAATGAATGATTTAGTTAAATTATTAAAAGATCATTTGATTGGGTAAAAGAAGATTTTAATTGACAAAAATAAATTAAATAGAATTAGAAGGAATTAAAATAAAGGAAAAATCAATTGGGAAAGGGATGATAGTGAACTGGTTTGGCCCGGTTTGCTAGTTTGGTTCGGCTGCAGATAAGTTATGATAGGTTTGTTTTTTTACTTTGAAGAAAAGAGAAAGAAAATAAAGGGGGGGGGGGGGAACCGAGAAACCGAGAGAGAGAGAGAGAGAGAGAGAGAGAGAGGGAGAGAGATCGAGAGACCCGAGTGGGACGACGCGTGATGCGAAAGAGCTTGGTGCTCGGGACTGCTTCTTCGCGATGGGAGACGTTGTCTGGCATGCAGGTGGGTGCTGACGGAGACGTGGGTCACGGTTAGGGCTAAGTGTTGCCGGGTCGCCGTTTGAATAGCAAATTGGAGCTTCCACTGGCGGCAACTTCCAATGCCAAATCGAGATAAGTGGATGAATTACACCCTGTGGATTTCGATTTGCTTGGGATTGTGGTACTTGCAAAGGCAAAATCGATGAAGGAACAATTGGGCAGGGGATTTTGGTGAGCCACAGTCGATGATTCTGCTAGTTCGCAAAAATGAACTGGTTCAATTGTCCTGCCGACACAATAGTGCATGATATTTTCCTTTACATAAGACAACTACTATAGGGGACACTGAACGCTCATCTTCAAGAGGCTGTCGAAGCCATAATTGTGCTGTAGAAGAGAAATGAAGAATGTTGTCGGGTGAGGAGAAATAAAGAGGGGAGGAGCTTTTGGAGAAGTGGTGTGACAGTGAAGGGCTGAGAAGAAAGAAGAAGGTGAAGGAGGTGCAGGGTTCTCTCGAGTGTGAGCTTCTGGCGATTTAGGTGAGGAACCTCTCCTGTTTTCTTATGCATTAAGTTATGAATTAAGAAGAAAAAAAAAGAATGTTATAGATTATGCTTTGAGTTCTGGAGAGTTTAATGAATTGTCTGCCGCATGTATGATTGTGGTTTATGCTCACTGTTCCTTGTGGCTCCGTTTGGGTTCTGTTATTGTCAACATAAAAGGATTTGGATTTATGTTTTGGGAATTGGTTCTCAGTGAGGTTACAGCTTCAATATGTATGCTTTATTATTATGAGTTTGGCCCTCTATTATTCAATCACTGCAATTGATAAGTGTGTTGTCGGTTGTATGTGATGATGATAAATAAAAATGAAGAAAAATGTTGGGATTAAGGATCTATAAATTATGGTTGCTCTCTTAGTTGAATGTAGTGTTTTTGTTTGCCTTTGGATAATGTTTTATGGATGTTACGAAAGATTAATGTTCTACAATGGTTTTGGTTAATAATATGTTGAACATGAATATTATGGAATTGTTGTCAAAAATTTAGCTGCGGTTGTTAGGCTTTGTTGGCTAATGGTTCCTTTGGGATTGTGATCTGGTATGGGGGATTGATTCCCTATTGTTGAGTTCTGGTTATTGCTCTGTTTGTTGGTAACTGCCTCTAATGTTGTATTGTCTGGAATTGATGGATTTTAGAATGAGAATGTGCTAAAAAGAGAAAAGATGAAAATAAAGTGTGAATGTTTAATGGATGGTCCGTGTGTTTACAGTTTGATAAATATTCATGCTTAGTTTAGGATTTTGTGAATATGACTTTCTATATGCCTATTGTTCTATTGGTGCTGGTTAAGGTTATAATTAATGGACGAAATTGAATAAATTATACTGTTTGTTACGTATAAATTAGAATTACTCTTTTAATTGGCTATAGAAAATTAGTAAATATAAATTAATGGAAAATCGTTAAGTGATAATTAAATTATTAAAGAATAAACGAGAAATAACGATATTAAAGTTTGAGTTATAATTGATAAATATATTAATAAATAAATGATAATTATTTTTAAGGTATTAACGAAAAAAAGGATAAAGAGCTAAACGCGCTAAGGAATGTAGGTAAGTTGATACTTACTGTGCTTTGGTCTTCGGACCTTACATCACAAGAGTTAGGGCTTTGTTTGCTGATTGTTACCGCTTTATTGAGCATGTCTGTCGCTTTGATAGAATAGGAAGATATTGAGTATGTTTTGCAAATTGTATAGCTTCTTGTTGACTATTTATTAGAATTAGGTTCTTTAAATGACATGTTTTATAGATGAGTATGTTTAGATATTATAGAAATGTATGTATTCGTGAACATCATGCATCACGGTTTTAAAAATGATATGAAAACGATTTTCATGCATGAGTTTTTAAAAAGGAAATAGATAATAAATTAAACGTAAACAGAATCATATGGGAACGAGGATGTGAGGACCAGGGTGAGCCCGATATTCTTTCCTAGGCATTCTGAGACCAAGGTTACGAGGTACAAGGTGAGTCTGAGATTCTTTCCGGGGCATTCTGGGACCAAGGTTACGAAGTACAAGGTGAGCCCGAGATTCTTTCCGATGCATTCTGGGACCAAGGTTATGAAGTCAAGGGTAACAAAAACATTACCAAACATTACATTTCTTCTTTAAACCTTTTAGCCTAACCAGCCGCCAAGCCCGCAACGAACAAATGCCTCATCAACTGCTACTATCTTTGATCCTTTGCATACTTACATCACAAGACCTGACTATGAGCCTAATGCTCAGTACGTAGTATAAAAGTAAAACGTGCTCATGCAATACTATTCAAACACATACACTTTTCTGTTTTGTTTATCTGTCTTTTACCGTTGTGTTTTCCTTTTATTGTTGAGTTTTCCTTTATCTGTTTTTCCTTTAAACATCTTTTTGAGTGAGAGCAACCTTTTCAGTTTCCGAATTCACTCACCCGTTGGATGAGAACAACTTCTTCAATTTCTGAATTCACTCACTCGTTGGATGAGAGCAACCTCTTCAGTTTCCAAACTCACTCAAATGACTTATTTATAATTTGGGGTGAGAGCAACCTCATCAGTTTCCGAATTCACCCACCCGTTGGATGAGAGCAACCTATTCAGTTTCCAAACTCACCCAAACGAGTTAACCTCTGGTAAGCAGTTACAACATCAACCAAAAGCTATGCTAGCGGTTGTACACATCAATGTACAACAATCGATTCTGACATCAATCGAAAACGCACTAGCAGCCATACGCATCAACGCTAATGGCCTCACTTACCATTAGCTGGTCTATTTCGACATCAATTGAGAACAAACACTTCATATTCTTTTACTTAATTGTCTTTTACTGTTATTCATTATGTGACTCGTTCCCACGTGAGAGCAACCTCTTAAGTCTCCGAACTCACGCAAAAACTATCCATTTACATTTACGTTCATTCGCAATTCAGTTATGTTTGTACTTTCGTGTGCATTAAGAACAATGATGCAAGCATACACTTCTATCTATCGTGTCTATTATCTTAACTTCAAAACGTGCATCATTTTCCAATTAAAGAACTTAATTTAAATTTAATAAACATACAAACAATCATTCAATAGTACGTTTCCAAATATAACTTAAGCTATGCATTTTGTAAACAAGCATCAAACAAACACCCCCTAATTCTCGTGATGTAGGCCATTTTGGACAAAAACACATGCAGTGCTACGTACCTGAAATCCTTAGCTTTACAAAGTTAGCATATAAATTGTTCTTCACGAAACCTATTCATAATTGGCACATATTTAATTATTATTAATAATTATATACTAATACACACACAAACACACGCACGCACAGAGGAAATTATTCCTTAATTATTCTCTAGACTTATCATCTATTTCTTAAACAAATGAACATTATTTATCCTAACTAAGATTATCTTCGGTAAATAATTACAATAACCTTTATCAAGCAACCTAACCATACTTTCCGCTACATGTTCTCCATCGTCAATAATTTACATGATTAATTTAACATCTAATAACCAATCTATACAACAAGCTCTTAAGTATCCCATAATAGTCAAATAAACATTAACCTCATTTTATTTACAGAACCTAACTACAACTCAACAAACATAACTCATTCCACATGATAATTCCTTTAATCTCTCTTCGGCAGAACCAGTATAATATATATATATATATATCCAAGAGGGAAGAAACTGTTACCAATAAAACTCAAAGTGAAGCTCATGCATTTCCTTCACCCTTCAAGGATTCCATCCTCACAGTTCACGATTTCCTTCACGGTTTCCTCTTTGTAAAACTACACCCTTCATAGACTCTCCTCAAACCCTTTAAACAGCCATGCAACCTCTCCACTTCACAATACTTATAGCATCAAGCGTACCAAATCATAGCAGTGTAACATCTTTCTCTCTTTCTCCAAAATACATCACACATCTTCATTCTAAAATACAGAACTCTCCCTAACCTACGTCTCAAGAAGCACAAACTTTAGAACTCCACTCACCATCAAACTCTCAACTCACAGCAAGCATCACAGAGCATCACTTACACCTTTTCCTCACTCCAGCTTTCTCTCTAAATTTTGGCAGAGTAACCACACAGATTTCCTTCCTTGAAAACTCTTGATCACACCCCTCTGTTTATAGGCTATGAATATCGACCCTTCATCATCCCTTTGAAGATGGAAGACCATTGAACGCACACTTAATTATCCAAGTGTTCAACAACCAAACGTTTCCAGACGTTGATTATCATCAACAGACGGACATCATAAATGGTCACTCATCAGCGCCCCTCTAGCAGCCTTCTGAAGATAAAGAGGTGACAATAGTAACGTTCCATGCATCAGTGAAGTGTTGAAGTCGAAGACCTTCTAGTTCCAGTGACAGTTTAACATCTCTAGACGACGTTCAAGATTGCGGTTGATCGATTTTCTTCATTGGCGATCAACCATCCTTCTACCAAACGACCTCCAATTTCTTTAAAAAATTTCTGTTTTTCTACCGTTCGATCGACGCTGATTGATCAACACTTCGTTTATCAACCGCCCCGATCGGCCGCTGTTTCCAACTGAGCATTATACTGAAATTTCTCCAAATTATGTATATTCATGTTATTTCCTTAACGTGATATATATATATATATATATATATATATTGCAACCATAATCTAAGGTCATAATTGAAATTATAACATCCTTCATACTACTTCATTTTCTCCAAACTATTATGCACTAAATTCACATATATATTTGAACATCAATATCATCAACACCAAATTATACTATGTATTCCACTATTCTCCCTTTATCTTTGTCCAAGTTAAATTCCAATAACTAATAAAAACCTTATTAAGCTCTTAGTCCTTACAATATTCATTCAATATCCAATTACGTCCAAATATATATTCTTTTTGGCAAACACTTGAATTATCCAAATATCCATAAATTTATCCCTTAATAATCAAAGTGTATATATATATTCCATAACTCCTCTTCCACTTTATTTTTATTAAATTCAATATACTCCACAATATTATAGACCTTATAACTCCAACCTTATTATGTCCCAGTGCATTTTCTCTTACTAATCCACTGACTGTCAATCACTAACTCAGTTCTGATGTCATCTTTTTTAATTCCAAGTATCATCAACCCATTCTCCAACAACCTTAATCCTTCCCTTAAGCTAATTATGAACATAACGGGGTATCATAATTCACTTATTCCAAATACGTTTCTCTTGATCAATATCTTCAAATCGTCCAAATTCAGCTCTTATCATCCCAAAATCATCACATAAGCTTTGTGCTTAGCTCAACAAAAATTTGGGATATTATAGATAGGGGTGCGCGAATCGGTTCCTTGTTCCGGTTCCAAACCTCTTGGAACCGACTGTTCGGTTTTCGGTTCCTTACTCTCGGAACCGGAACCAGAACCAGAACCGCAAGCAACTGGAACTAGAACCAAAACCGAGGCTCGGTTCTGGTCGGTTCTGGTTCCCTAATTGAAAAACAAGTTTTTTGTCTGACTCTGTTATTCGGCCATCTTTCTCACTAAAAAAACAAAGAAAACACTGACGGTTTTTGATAATTATCTTTCTCGCTCAAAATCAAGTTCTCCTTCAGGGCTTGAACTCTGGCCTAGCCCTTCACTTTTTTAAGGTAATTTCTGATGTTCTTCCTTGTACATATTCCGACCTTTTCTTCATCAGAAGATATTTCTGGGTAAACCAAGTGTAGATTAGATGGTAAAGTGTGGTATTTGGAGTAATGCAATCATCCCATAATTCCTGCATCGTTGTAGGGCAGGTGTAATGCCCCAAATTGAACCATTTGAGAATGTTCGATCTCTCGTAGGTTTGGCCAGTGCAAAGGGTTACTGGGTCTTGCATTGGCTCGCGAGAGATGGGGCAAATGAACACTGACGGCACCTTAGATAAGTTTAAATCTTCAATCATCTTCTTCAAATCTAATTTCTCGACAGATCCAGTTCCGATACCATCATCGCCTCCAATGTCACCCAATATGCCATCTTTTACGGCCGTGTCCAGATCTAGAACATGCCCAGCTCCACCGTCAAAACCAACTAACCCATCTCTCTTTGAAGGTTGAAACATCAACATCTTGAAACAATCTAAAATCGCTAAATTACTACGGCAACTAGCTCACTTTAAAGCACATTACAAATCAAAATAGCAAATTTGTGGTGAAAAGAAGTGAACAGAACAAAATAAAATCAAAGAAGCGAACACGAACAGAACACAAAATAACCTCGTTCCAAAAGAAGAAGCGAACAAAACAAAATAACCTCGGTTCCGGTCGGTTCTCTACCCCAAGAACCAGGACCCGAAATGAAAATAAACATAATACCTAAAACCGAACCAAATACAATTTTCAGAACCAATAACCAGAACCGAACCAGAACGGACCAGCGGTTTCGGGTCGGTTCTTGGTTCTGGACGGTTCTTGCCCACCCTTAATTACAAAGTATCTTAAACCCTTCGTAATCTTGAAACCAGAAGTGACGGTGACTAAGCAAACATGCAAAGACGAGTTCCTCGTCCTAGGAAGCAACGAACTTTGGGATGTTCTCAAACAACCTAGCATGCTAAGTTGTAAGAAGAGTCCTTGGCGGCCATAGGTGGGAGATTGCATCCCCAACAACGCATTGAACGGAAGGGTTGCAGTTGATGTAGCTACGGCGTTGGTTGCGCTAGCAATAGCTAAAGCCAGTGGAGATAGCATAAGTGTGATAGTAGTTGAGCTTCAAAAGTTGAGTAATTTTTATTCTCTTTAGCATCAAAAATTGATGTATTGTGAAAAGAAAGTTGATAATAGAAATGGAGCTCAATTTAAAAATAATTTAATTAATTATGGACAATGCAAATGGTTCTACAACCTCATTCTTTTCTATTTGTCACACTTTTTAAGGGTTGAGTTCTAGTAGTGTAAAATATAAGAATTTAATTTTTTTTTAAATGACATGTGTAAATGTTTCGCAAATTTTTGGTCAAATGTAAGAAAGTTGATCTATTTTGTCCCTTAGCAATCATGTGTGCGTTTTGTTAGGCTTAGTTTTATTTTGATGATGACTAAATGATGAATTTTGTGTGAAAAAATAAGTTGGTCATTAAGGTTTTATTGTTAATATTTTTAACATTTTTATTCATTATATTTATACTTGTATTTATTGGAAATACCCTAAAAAAGGGTATTATTATGGTCTAACATGCTTATCTAAGTCCATGTGTGTTTGCACATCATTGTGAGATTCGGAACATTTAAAGGATTGAAAGGGAAGTGTTGTGGTTGAGTTTGCATGGGGGATTGGTCGAAAAAATCTGTGATTTGGTCTTCTAGTCGCACCACTGTCGAGAGTCTAGTTGAGGGACGTGACAGAAACATAACATGGAAGGCTCCGACCTTTTTTCGGTCGAGGAGCGGTCGAGAGTGGCGGTCGAGGAACATGACCAATTTTTTACAAAGTTTAGCTTCTGAACCTTCAGTGTGTTTTTTTGGATGCACTGTAGTCGAGGTGTCGGACGAGGTTCGCGGCCGAAAAACATCAAGTTTCGAATCTACCATTTTTGCACATTTTGTAGTCTTGACGCGATCGACAAAATCGAACGAGGTTGGCGACCGAAAGAATAAATTGGACGTTCCGAAGGATTTTCGGACGCGAAGGGGTCAAGTCTGCGGTCGAGATATGCGACTAGAAATGCACAGTTTTGTCTAACGGCTATCTTCCAACGGTCAAATTTTCAACGGCTATTTTCTACAATGACTGGAAGTAGTTGACCAAAAAGATTGGGTCGACTGAAAATGGGCAGTCTTATATATTGAGAGAAGCACTCCATTGCTCTACACATAATCGAGAATTGAGGCAAATCCCTCCCAAATTTGAGACTCAATTCTAATACACTTGTGAGCATTGTAATTCAACTCTCCCTATCCCAAACTTAAAAATTGATTTAGGAAAGTTCGGAATAGTTTTTGGTATTTACATTTCCAAACTATTGTACAATATTGCAAAGGGTGACGCCCTACTAATTCTTCATATACGAGTGACGCCTTGAAATAGTCAACGACACGATTAAACATCCAAAAGCTCAATTATAGGGTGACCCCTCGCAATAGTCAAGTAAAAGAATGACACCCCGAAATAGTCAAAGGTTGACGACCTGGAATAGTCAAAGGGTGATGACCCTGTAATAGTTATTATTGTAAATGGTTTGGTTGGCACCCGTAAGCCAATCTAGTGAGTGATCTCCAAGTGGACTTTTAGAGCACGGACGTAGGCGGAATTTGTCAAATCGCGTAAACAAATCTTGTCTGTATCTCTTTACCCTTAACTCTTCATTTTCACATTGAATTATATATTATATGCAATAAATTATATAGGGTGTTAGAGAAATTAATTATCGCACGAAAAGGTTAGGACGCAAGTCTCTATTGGTTTTGGTTTACATTCTTTTGTTAAGTTTCAGTCGTTTAAGGTTCTACTACTTGGCCTGTATTCTATCTGATAGACATTGATAAGGAATAATGTTATGCTAGTTCGTTTTTGCTTCCTGCATACCATTGAACATCTATACTTAGGCATGTGAGTTTGTCTTTTTACTCTCTGTTGATTTTTGCTTGATTTTATTTCTATACACCTACTGTTTGGTAGCTACAATTGAGGATTCTGCTTTGGTTGGACGACTGCTTGATGGACCTTGCTGGGAGTTGGTTCCATTGATTGAACTCACACTCCTCAATTTGATTATTTCTTGATAAACTCCGTTGAAATTCATGTTATGTTTATTACCTCGTTAAGGTCATTGTTTCACAGACCCTGTTAGGACTCATTTTCTGTTGATTGAGTTCTATTTATTATCTTAGTTAATGCATGAAGGCCAACATACAAACTTATGCTTTGTTGATTGGACTTTGTTTTCTATTTCGTTCACTGCCTACATCAATTAGGACTTGTACACAATGATTACATTGCAGATAATTAAACTAAGGATATGATGTCTTGTTGAGGCATTGTTTATGTTTATTGAGGGCTGAAAACTCGAGGAAATGCTAAGTGTAGTGTTGATAAGTGTTAGGCTAAATCCTGTGTATACGTTGTATCCTTATATTTGGTTTCCAAATTGGGCCTTGTGGTTGTCCCTAGAAACCACCTTGGATTCTAGTCTTGTTTAAGATTTGTCTGTTATCCCTGTTGTGATTATTAAAATGTTGACACCGACCTTGTTGTAGGTTCTAAAGGTGTTAGGTGGTTGACCTTTCACTTACGACAGCGTGTGGAGTTGTTTTTTGATAAGCGTGTTGTGGTTGTCATCGAGGTAGAGATATTTATACTTTCTGCACTGCATTTGCATCATGGTTTTCAAACTGCTATATTGTGAGATACCACACTTGAAAACTCGACGGAGATTGTTCGACAGCACGTTAGTTTCTACATATACGCATTTTTTCTCATGTTTACATTCCGTACATAGTTTATTCTTAATATTCTGCTGTATTGATGATGTGATATACGTGCATATGTTGAAAGGATGAATCCCTTTGATGCTTTTGACACTCTAGCGCTAAAGCATCACGAGGCTATCCAGTGACATCTTATGTTGCGAGAAGATGAGTTATATCATACGTACATTGGAAGGATGAATCCTCTTGATGCTTTAGGCACTCTAGCGCTAAAGCATCACGAGGCTATCCCGCGAAATCTTCTACTGTGAGAAGATTTGCTAGGTACATTGGGAGGATAAATCATCTTGATGTTTTAGGCACTCTAGCGCTAAAGCATCATGAGTCTATCCCCATGCAATCTTTTGCTACGTGAAGATTGGTCGTTTACGTGCGAAATGACGATGGGGCATTCATGACATGTCCTTAGGTTTTGAGGCCTAGAAGTGGAAAAAGAGGATGAGACATTGGTGACAAGTCCTCAAGTTGTAAGTCTTGAAAGTTGGAAATACGATGGGAAGGTGATGACACTTCCTTGGGTCGCAATCCCCTAAACTTGGCCAGGGCTTGTCCTACGGATCAGAACGTTGTCAGTCACTAAGACTTGTCTATCCTAGTACCGTTTCATTTGACAGGTGGCAGGACGGCTCGAGCTTGCTCGTTGGCAACCCTTGTCCATTTGGAACCTATAGGTATCTTAGCCGATAGACAAGCCTATCGCGAGCAACCTTATCTGTTTTATTTGATCGTACGGGTTGTGTTATCGCAGAGCTAGCTCGCCGGCAACCAAGGTGACGCGCTGGATATAGGAATCGCCGTCATATATATTTCCTCTGCCTCATGAGGTGTTGCTATTGGCGGATAGCCACCTTTCTATCACATGTGTTAGGCGTTTACTCGAGTTGTGTCGTAGCTGATCTAATCGCCGGCAACTCGGGTAATGCACTAGATCTTCGGATCGTATCGGTGCTGGCTACTGCCCGTCGGCACATCTAGGGAGTTACACGAGTTCTGTCGTCGTGGAGCTTGCTCGCGGTCAACTTAGGTAATATGCTAAATCTTCAAATCGTATCAGCGATGGCTACAGTCCGTCGACACATCCGAGCAATTATACCACCTTTCTATGATGAGCGACGGATGGGTCTTTGTGTGACAATCCCTTTTCATTGATGACGTTTTTCATACTAAAAATTATGTTGGCATATTTTGCGATTATAGTTGTATATATATACAACGAGTTTTTGAATAAAGCCACATCGAGGGCCATGAGCCAGTTTATTAAAATAATAAAGATGTTTTAAATGTTTAAAATTCATGTACAGTAAATGAGAAACATGAAATAGTTTTTCAAGAATGAGGAAAAATGGTTTTTTTTTTTGCATGCATTGCATTTATTATAGATTTCCCTACTAAGTTAGTCACTCATCTCTTATACTATAATTTTTCTCCTAGGTTAGAGTGTAGGCTTGGTGCATAGGATTTGCACATGTGGCAGCAGATTGATGCTAGTGTTCCCTGATGGGTGTCTCAATCTCCCTATGGATGGGTGAAAGTTCGTCAGTTCAATCCCTTCGTTCCTGGTATGTCAGGATTTTAGTTTTTGTGTTGTTTGAATTAATTCTTGCACAGTACTTTCCTTATTTACAATACCATGTCTCTAGTTGTTCATTATGTGGACCCCAACCTATGTGATTTGGGTTTGAGTTTGATATTACTCTCGTAAAGACTTCCGCATAAAAGTTCATGCCTTGGGCTGGGTAACCGAGTTCTCTCCAAGAATCGGGTCGCCTAACCCTACGGTTTTGTCCGGCCTGCCTCTGGGTCGTGACAAGCAGCATTATAGATAGAACATAATAGGGAAAACAAGTTCACTAAACTAGTGTAAATATTATTTGTAATGTCTTTTAGTGCTCCCACTACAATATTGTCCGCTTTGAGTCAAATTTTCAAAGGTTTTGTTTTTGCAATTAACCTAGAACGTGTTGTACTATGTAAGAAGAAGAATCCTAGTTATAAACTATACATTTTTTATACTCTCAAGCAATGTGGAATTGTGTACCCCCACTGATATAGGTCTTGTATCGACCTGATTTTTCTTATGCTTAAAATCGCGTGAAATTTAAAACTTTTCTTTTGTAAATGCAAAAGACTTTTCATTCTTAAAACCAGTTAAAGACGATAAATAATATCCTTCTCTTAAAAGGTTGGGAAAAACTTTGCTTTAACTTGAAAGAAAAATCAATTTATCATTTATTAATCACTTTAAGACGAGAGAAGTCTTTATGATTAAAACAAGGAAATTGAGAACTTAATTACTTTACAAAACAATTTCCTTTAATCCTTTACCTTTTAGCCTAGCCCGCCAATAAGTATAAGACGCAAAAATGTCCCATCAACTGCTTCCAGCTTTGATACCATGCTTATCTACATCCCAATACCTAAATTATGAGCCTAAAGCTGAGTAAGCGATATAAAATAAATATGTGATGCAACATACTATGCTTTTTTTACAAAACATTTTCTCGTTTAGTTTCTTTAATCTCTTTTTATTGTTATTTCTGATTTAACTTTGATATTCAACTCAATCTCAATCATTGGGGGACCAATCCACTCAACGCCTCTATTCCTAGGGACCACGTCCGCCTCTTTCATGAGTTTGAGTTCAATTCCAAAGCCTTTACCGTTTATCATTGGGACGCAACTCAATAATTAGGGGACCAATCGGCCCAACGCTTCTATTCTTGGGGACCGCATCCATCAAGCCTCTTTCATGAGTTTCGTGCCAACGCCTCTATTCTTGCTTTGGTCAAGGCCCAAGCACCACCTCAAGGCAAAAACTTCACAGTTTTGTTCTCAGACCAAGTCTATTGGGAATTCCAACCCTCACCTTGGCCTTTAATCTCTTAATTTGCGTTTTCTTTACTCAAAACTTTATGCATGATCAACTCTTTTCGTATCATTTTGAAAACTAGTGAATGCATACAGTTCTATATCATCAGTAAAATCCTCGAAACATGATCATATAAATTCCTATAAACTTCAAAGCATATCCATATCAATTCTATAACCTCAAAAATGATCTTATCAATTTCTTAGCATAATCTAATAAATATATCATTAAAAGAACTTAATTCTAGTAAATACAACATCACGCAACAAAACATCCTCGATTCACATTTATATCAATATCTTAATATTCTAATAAAACAATAAACTGTCAATATACAATTCCCAATTCTTGCGATACAGGCCCCAAATATCAAAACACATACAATATCAACTTACCTCCTTTCCGTAGGCAGCTTAACATTTATCTTTCTTCTTTTAATACCTTTAAATCATTAAATAAATAACCATCAACTAGAAACCAAATCACGAAGAATAGAACAACTTATAAAACTCCTTAACAGTATATGATTCCTTCATAAAATCCAACAAAACGGCATCCGAAGCATAAATTAATTCCTTCCACTTGGATAATACAAGAACCCAATTCTACGGAGTATAGTTCCACACTAATCTAGCGAGCATAAAAAACACAACTTCTTCGACCTAATCCGTTAATCTTCTACTTATCACAAACAACATAAATTCTCCATCCAATTAGAGCATAGTTATCAAGGCTTAAAATACACAAAAATCCATTTCCAAACAGTTAACTTATCCCAACATAAACATAGCAGTGACTAACAAGCAATAGCCCGAATCCAACACATTCTCACAAATCTTGGCAGTACACATACAGAAAACTTAACCTCAATTTCAACAGTGCATGAGAACTTAATCCAACAGTCGCACAATATTTCCACTTCACAAAACCAAGAGGCAGTAAAGAACAGGAAGCTAAAATCCATAAAATAAGGTAGTGGAGGAACTCACCTCACTCACCTCACTTGAAGAACCAAGAGGAACCCGAGAGCTCCACCCCCATTGTCTCTCTCTCTTCTGAATTTCTCTTCTTCTTCTCCTGATTCTTTCTCTCAGTAGCTCTCACTCTCTCTCCCTCTATTTCTCTCTATCCTTCCTCCTCACAGAGCACTCAGTTCACAATTCCCCTCCAGAGAGCTTTCCTCCCTCTCTGTCTCTTTCTAATTCTCCAGCAAGCTTCCCTCACACGCATAATATAACCCTATGATCTCACCTCACACAGTCACTTGGCTGCCATATTTAAAGGAAGCCATCGTGGAGGAATTACACACAACTTAGCCACCTGGGAATCTGCACTTCCTCACGGGCAGGAGAACCAAATGGAACCGGCTTCTGGACCCATGTTGGTTGATCAGCCATCAGCCGCTCCAACGCTAAACACAGAACCAGCTGCTCGCTCACCCTCTCCCACGCGGTCCTTCCACCATTTCACCCTTGTAATTCACGGCCACACCAAAATGCAAAATCGCCCAACAACAGAAACGCCAGGGAGAAGAAACCGTATTACAGAACAGAAAACTCTATCAATCGACTAACGCCCTGACTTATCTCGGCTTGGCGCTGCGAACATCGCAGCCCGGGGGAGCTCTGTTCCCATCGACTCAGGCGCCACGAAGATCACCGCTCGCGAGCCATCTTCGCAGTCCAGCGAGCCGCAAGGCGACGACTTAACTCACCCGTGCCTGGGGACACCAAGCCGTTCTCCGCACCCTTCATTGCGTCGCGGGAGTCGCCTCCCCTATCTCCTCTCGCCTCTCTCTCTCTTTTCTGAAAAATGGTCGCGGACCATTTCATTCTCTTCTCCCCACTTTCTTTCAAAACCAAACCGGCGGTTCAACTGGTTCAACCCCCCTTTTTCTTCCAACTTTTTATTCTAATTTCCAATCATCTAATTATTAATTAACATATATATATTATATATTAAAAATAAATACTATATATTAATCGGCCCATTTTCAGCTCCTGACTTATTCTAAACATTGCTTGACAAAAATTATGGGTCCAATTTAAATTCTCCAATCTCGTTTCCTAATTTAATTTTTCATAATTATAAAATAATATACCAATAATTTTAAGTTTATCGCGTCCTGGAGATTTCGAGTATTACAAGTTGGACCCTCACATAAGTTATCATAACCTTCACAAGGCGGGATGTCACATTAGTCTAAATTTTTTACATTTTTGTTTTCAATTTTACATTAAAATGTGTTATATAAGGTCAAGAATAGAACATTATTTTATAAACGTGACGTCATTATCAAAATTAGAGGATAAATATAATATTATTTCATAACCTATCATAATTATTCATCTAATAAAAAGATTATTCTACCACTCAAAGAAGATTATCCAAATAATCTAAGAGAATGGTGTTTGAACGAAGACTTTGAATTGTATATCAAATACAAACAACATTTTACGTTCAAATTCAAGAAAAATTCAAGAACCTACTTGCAGTTTGGTATTTCAAGAAAACAAAGAAAATCGAAGAAGTTTCTCTTTTTGTGGTCTTCCAAAGATTATATGATGGTGTTTATGTAATTAAGGTATCGAGTCATGTTAAAATCTCCAAAATATCATGTAGATTATCGAAATTAAGTGAAATTTTAACGTATCATTTATTCACTTTCGATGTACATATAATATAACCATTCATCGTTTATCGATTCTATAAACAAATGTATTATAAGAAAATATAAGCTTGAAAGAAAGTTTCATCCAAATGACAAAATGAATCACAACTAACATCTTAAAAAAGTTATAAGCTTGAGAAAATCACATGTTATTGTACATAATTAGAAAAAACAAACAATCAAACTCGGATGAGACTTTAACGGAATGGAGCCCATCTACCTCAGTTACGAGGCACATACCTCGATTCGGACAAGTTATTCATTTTCTCA
>JAJTVF010005472.1:10851-23084 GCA_022433065.1 Begonia loranthoides
ATCTCATTATCAATACAACTGTTGGTTTCCTCTGATTTCCTAGCAATACCATAACAAGACTGTCATCGTCAGGAACGTGACATTCCGAACGTTCCACTCTGCCGCTGCTTAGTTGCCGATCCGTCTGATTCAGCCCATCGATTCAGGGTTCCTATCGCCGATCCGTCCCACTCCAATTTAGGGTTCCTATTGCCGATCCTTCCACTCCGATTCACGCAGAACCAACTGGCCTCCAATCGAGCTGCCGTTCGCCAGGGGTGGCTAGTGAGCAGGCTCGCCGAGCCAGCCTGCCAGGTTCGCAAGCCAGCGCGCGGGCTCGGCGGGCTCACGAGCTCCATTTTTCAAGTTCGGCTTGGCCTGCCTTTCGGGCCCTGATCGAGCCCGCTTAGTTAGCTTGGCCCGCTACAGTTTGGTTTTGAAAGAAGGGGGAGAAGAGAATGAAATGGTCCGCAATCATTTTTCAGAAAAGAGCTCGAGAGACTCGAGAGGAGACAGGGGAGGCAACTCCCGCAATGCAATGAAGGGTGCGGCGAACGGCTTGGTGCCGCCAGGCACGGGTGAGTGAAGTCGTCGCCGTGCAGCTCGCTGAACTGCACATGTGTACATGATTAAAGTGAAGTGCACATGTGTTCCTAAAATTACATTCCACTTTAATTAAATTACATATGAATTAAAACATCCAGATCAATCATCCATTCGGGGTGCAGGCACAGGTGAGGAGGGCTTATCATCATCGTCGTCATCATCTGGAAGAGACGGAGCCAGTGGTCTTCTGGGTCGAGCTTCATATTGGCTCCCAACTGCTTTCATCAGCGTACTTATACCCTTCGATCCACTTCCAGAAGGAACAGATGTCTTTCCTCACTAATTCACTAGATTTGTCAAGCCTAGTGAACCTATCTTTCATCCCCATTATTTCCTCTTTTATCCCTCGCACATCGAAAGTTACATTCGCCATACCAGCCAACAATGAACGAAAATCTTCCTCTGGTATAGAGATTTGATGGTCGAGACGATGCAGGCAAATCTGTATTTACGGGATCATTAGTTACTGGTATCGGAGGCACACAATACGCTGGAGGTACATGAGCATCAACTGGAGTTGCTGCAGCCCTAGCAGCTCGAATTTTATGCTTGAAATACCACAGTCCTCCCATCATCTTGATCCCCATCCTTGCTAGTGTGTTCTTATCATATATATACGTGCCCTTTTCCTTTTGCATAGCTTCACCAGCCGGAATTTGAACTTGGAAGTGTCTGACGATGGTCGTAATCAATGGGTTGTAGGGGAAACTTTTTGCGACACTCGAGTGGACTTCACTCATTAGATTCAAGATAATAAAGTCGGGACCAATGTATCAATGACCCATGAGTTTCTCCATGACATATAAGTTCATACAACTTACATGTTCACGATGGCCATCTCTCGGTAGTGGAGTGTAGGTTAATATGTGACGTAGTACTCGCTCTTTTTCGCGAAGATCATTAGCCTGTGGCTTGAAATATCCTGCGATGTTTGGATTTTTATTAATTTGTCTAAAAAATTCAATCACTCTATCGGTCCGAACAAAGGCCGGATCGGAGGAGTACTGTAGTATTGCTTCATATTAGCAGAGACATTAAATCCAATTACTTCATTGATAATTTTGAGAGTAAGTTCGATCTTGGTCCCTAGGATGTAGGTTTTCCCTACCAGCGATTGAGACTTGAACATCAAATTTGTTTAAAATAGTCCAACTAATCTTTCGTACGAAGTCCCTTCCAAAGAACATAGCCTCATCAACCTGACATGCTCAAATAGCTCTCCTAAAATCAAGGACTGAAAACTCTGGAAGAGAACCCTCCGGGAATATATCAGCGATCTACCCTTGTTGTCATTGTTGAACAGATATTTCTCCCTCTCAGTTTGGAACTCGTCTGAGAAATAAGTAGTTCCAGATCGTGAGGAACTACCAAGTCCAGAAACTCATTTTCTTATATTCGTCTTCCTGGTCGGTCTCAAAGCCATTGATAACTTACAGTCAGAGGTGTAATCTGAACTCAACAAAACTTTTCCAATAAAATAGTGGTAGGTCAACTCAACAATGGAGCAGCAGTTTTCAACAACTCCTGTTGGCAGTACAGCAAGCTCAAAAATCAGATCTTCGTATCCAAATTTTTCTTGAAAGACAACGAACTATCAATTCACAATATTCAATTCCCCCACAAGTTGCCTTCAATTCCCGATTCGAATACCAGTCAACCCAATCAAAACTCTCATCCGTACATTAAGCAGCAACTGCAATTCACTATTAAACTTAAGCACTTCGATCGACCGCTCGGCCGTTCAGTTCCTATTCAAAGTTCCTCACGCTCTGTTCTAAAAATTAGCCACTATTTCTCACTTAATAACTGGATGTTTGAGTACTCCACTTCAAGAAAGTATCGTCCTCATCAACGACCAATTAACCGAGTACCATCTTCCACAGAGTATCTATTAAAGCCGTATATCGGGTAAGGAGTAAACCCAAACAACTTAGCCTAAATCCTAAATAATGGCAGCCAAGGCGGTAACTTCAATCAGCAAGACGTAAATATTCACAATATTCAGTAATGCATTAATAGAGATGTAGATCCAAGTAATGCATTAATAGAGATGTAGATCCAACCTCAAGCAACAGATCATAAAACGTCCACATTTGGCTGTCAAACAAAAATCAAAACAGAGCACTACCCAATCACCAAAACCTAACATCTGATAAAATAGAATTTCAACATAGAGCAATAACCAATCATAGAGCAATAATTGATCAAAACAGACAGCTATCTCAATCAATCTTTCGCATACTCCTGGAATCACAAAATTTCCCCAGACAATTACAAGACAGTGCAGTTATGTAAGATGGAGATGGTCTGAATTATTTGGAAAGATTATATTTGAGAAAGCAAACACACCGAGATGGGCAAGCATAGCAAAATTATTGAAATTAGATTCTACAGAAGAATAGAGTGATTTCAACTTTCTATACCACAAATGGATGGGTTTCATGTTGCTGAATCCATCCCAAGAGAAGTACAGGAGAATGGCAAATTTCATTGCTTCTTCAACTATATTTATTTTTAATTTTCTAACGGTTCAACCCTCAGACACAAGTGTTTCAACAATAACAAAACAGGAGTGCAATTCATCCGTTTAAACAGAGCAAAACAGGGAGCAAATTCACAATACCATCCCCACAACAGGACACACTACTCGGGAGTCCTTCAACCCAAAACAACAGAAGAATTTGTCATGGTTAGGCCTTGGCCCTTGGTGGGTTGCAAGGAGACCTGCAATACCACATCGGAAATGGGATGGTTGTGGGACTAGTGTATAAGTGTGTACCCATCCTTGCCTGTTGGACGCGTTTTGGCTTAGGGTTATGGGGCCCTGGGCTGAGAACAAACCCGTGCAGGTCGTATGGGAGGCCCAAAGCAGACAATATCTAGCGACGAGGTAGTGCCTACTTGTAATAGTGGTATTAGAGCCAGCCCATGTCCAATTGTGGAATACCGACGCCGGGAGACCGGGTCGGGCCCTAAGGGGGTGGATTGTCATGGTTAGGCCTTGGCCCTTGGTGGGTTGCAAGGGGACTGCAATACCACATCGGAAATGGGATGGTTGTGGCACTAGTGTATAAGTGTGTACCTATCCTTGCCTGTTGGACGCGTTTTGGCTTAGGGTTATGGGGCCCTGGGCTGAGAACAAACTTGTGCGGGTCGTATGGGAGGCCCAAAGCGGACAATATCCAGTGACGAGGTATTGCCCACTTGTAACAGAATCCTTCATCCCGAAACAACAGAATAATCCCAAAACAACAGGACAGACTACTTGGGAGTCCTTCAACCCAAAACACCATAAGCAGTGACCGAGAGGAAGAAAAATTAATTCTCAAATTCACGCAAGAACAGTGAGCAAAATAGGGACCCAATACCTAATCGAGTTGCAAGGCTTTGCTTCATCTTCGCAGAGACGGGAACCCTTCGCAGAGCAGGGTTTGTCTTCGCCCAGCCGGAGGTCGCTTCGCAGAGTCAGGCTTTGCTTCAAGCCGTCGTCGTCGTCGTCGTCGTCTTCGTCTTCGTCTGCGCCTTCGCCCTTCGGAGAGAAGAGGAGAAAGCGCTTCGGAGAGGAGAGAAGAGCAAGCTTCAGAGATCTTCTGGAGCTCCCTTCACCTTTCGTCGCCTTCCTGCTGCACTCGGAGATCTGATGAAAACAGAAGGTTAAACGGAAGGTGGCGGATGCAAACGCCCAATAGTACAAGGTGTCCATTACAAACTTTTAATCCACGAGGTGTTGGATAAAAAGGTGTATATAGTTCAAGGTATTAAATA
This sequence comes from Begonia loranthoides, assembly GCA_022433065.1. Classification (NCBI taxonomy): domain Eukaryota; kingdom Viridiplantae; phylum Streptophyta; class Magnoliopsida; order Cucurbitales; family Begoniaceae; genus Begonia; species Begonia loranthoides. The sequence continues at coordinate 15,202 of JAJTVF010005472.1, forward strand.
AAATAACCCTAAAATATACATTTTTGTTTATCAAAAACAAAACCTCTTTTCATCAACCGTTCTTGCTTCGTTTAGCCAGCACGGTCTCATCGTCAAATCATTCATCAACTGATTCTCTCCTCCATAACGTGTGTACCTACATCATGAGATGATCCGTGAGTTTAACGCTCAGCAAGGAATATAATGAAATATGATACATGCTCATGTCTGATTATGTTAGAAAAGAATTTACCTTTTCTGTTCTTTAACCATAATCTCATATAAATTTAGGACATTGGAGATATTTTCCACAAGGAGAATAGTCGCTGCTTGGCATCTAATCTTGGGCAGAACAGGTTGTCCATCTCGACGAGGGATTGGATGAAATCTCATAGTTCTCCCAAATAGATCTGAAACTACCTCCCTAACCTCCAATTTCTGTTACATTCATTTAATTCATTTATCTCTCGTGTAATGCATGTTCTTTCTAATCGTTTCTATAATCATGATACATGTGAATAATTGCTCTAATCTTAACCATATATCAATGCTATAACAATGAAGGAACACATGCAATTCAACTAATTATTACACATGGAACCACCAAGAATCACGACATTTAAATCTACTATATTCAACAAAGTAATTATTCATTCACAATAACACAGAGAACAGAATCACCAAACTGTCTCATAGTCGAACCGAGAAAAACATTAAAACAAAGAGCAAGTGTATAACAGAGTGAACATTCCTAAGCATCTCTATATCACCAGAAACCCACAAGGAAAGCAATATGGAAAAACATCACAAAGAACAATATTGTTTTATTCAAAGCCTTAATCGATTAGTCTTTCTCCAACTACATAGGAGCTATTACCAACGTCTTACAGTTTCGATTAACCGGTTAAACAATGCAGTAGAAATCCACTTAGCCCTATTATTAACTATTTTGAGCATGCAATATTCAAGGAATATGACAACTTAAGCACCATCACAATATCTAGTATATTCATTCGCAAACAAAACAAGATCCTGGACAATAATTCCTAATCTCATGATGTAGGCCTCCACTGGCCACACACATGAACTATTCCTTACCATTTTCAAAATCTAACCCCGACAGATAACCGTTGAAGCACCTTGATGCTTCTCCTCAAAATCTTCATTCCTCCTCTCTGTTTCTCTCTTATTCTCTTTTCTCCTCTCTTGTTCTCTCAAACGCTATCTGTTTCTCTCTATTTCTCCCTCGACTTTCACTATTTTTCTTAAAAGACTTCACCCTCTCTCTTTCCTCTTGTCAGTTTCTCTTTTATATTTCCACAAGGCTTTTCTCATAGGCTTCACATAACCCCATAATATCTCACCAAACTCTTCATTTGCATTGCTATTTGTAAATGAAGGACAGATAGAGATATCCCAGAAAACACCGTATCGGGATTTGAATTTTTCTTTGGGGCCGGTCGATCAGCTTTCCTTTATATGATCAATCGGAGTAACGCTAAAAAGCATATCTTTGGAAAATTAGTGGACCTGGATGATCGACGATCGACTATAAATCCTCACGATCAACCGCAAGCCGATAGTCCTGGTTGATCACTTGATCGCTCACCTTGTCGTAATTCCCAGATTCTCCAAGACTTATGGTTGATCACATGATCAATCGGACCAACGCCGCTCACCTTAGCGTTTGGTCCTGTGATCGACCCATTTCACGTTGTCCATCCGTCCACACACCACTGCCAATTTTAGACACTCAACACTTCCTTTACCAATTTAACAATCTCATTCGCTGCTTTAACAACTCTTTAAACCATGAGCCACCGTATCCTAGTTAGTCACTTAACATAACTCTAATTATTTACCAATATTAACGCTATCATCCTATGCTTACGATAATCCGAATTCGAGATATTACATTTCATAATCTCCTATAATTCATAATTATTATTATTTTTAGTCTAATCTTAATATGACCTAAAATCCAGATATTACATTTATTAAATTTCATCAAATTAAATTCATTTTTGAAAATTTATTTTCATCAAAATAAATCTGAAAAGTTGGTATTGAATTTCATCAACAAATCTCAAAGTGAGGCTTGACATTAAAAAAAACAAAAAAACAGTGTCTTTTTCCTGTGTGGTGTATTTTAGAAAGCAGAGACCCTTAACCACATAAAAGAAAATGGATAATTTGTAATTTTTTTTTAATTATTTGTTAATTATAAATTTTGACAATCAGAACAATCAAACGTCCCATATTCATTTTCTTTTTAAACACCCCGTACAAAATTAATAGAATGTCTCATAATGAATCCTCGTTACTTTACACCCATCATAGAAAGGTTGTAAATTTAACCACTTTACAAAACTCTATTAATTCACGTGTGTTGATAAAATATCGAGAATTTTGCACTCATTGATGAAATGTTAAGGATTTTAAACCAAATTAATCCGCACCTTTAATTGATGTTTGTGGACGATGTTTTTACCGAACTTAGTTTTCTTTAAAAAAACAAATCGTACATCAATCATTACATGACAACCAACACAAATATCGCACAATGAAAAACACGTGTATTGCACGTATGTGCATTAGATAAATGAATGAACAACCATGTGTGTCAAGGGGTGGGCAGAATTGGACTAGAATTACGGTTCAAATCAAAATTGGCGGTTCAGTCCTAGTTCACTCTCGTTCTAACTCTTATGAAAACCGTAATTTGTTTTAAATCTAGAGGGATCGTGGGTCATGTAAAAATCGAACTGAACCATAAATCAAAAAATTCAACTCTAATTTGGTTCAAACTCAACCCAAAATTAGAAATTTATTCATAATTTCGCCAAAAAGTCTAAAACCAACATTCAATACACGTATTTTAATAATATTAATTTTTATATTTATTTAAAAAATGATATGGAACATAACCATATCTCATGATTTGGTTCCACTTTGATTCTAGTTCAGAACCATGAGAACTATTACTTCACGTTTTTTGTTCGATTTGGCCCCGAAATAAGATCAAACTAGATCAGAATATGCTCACCTCTATGTGTGTGGATGTCACACAATGAATAATTGGGTATCCAATTCAATTGACTTAAGCAAGGGATAGAGCTAGCTGGTTAGCCAGATCTGTTTGGCTCGACCAAGTTGGTTGGACTGGACCTAGTTGGTAAGACAACACAACTATGTAGCATGTTCACTCTTTCAGTCAAGTCTCTAGAACTTATCTTATCTTATAACTTGAGTTGGTAAAGATTAAGGAATTTGCATGGCCCATATCAAAGACCATTACTTATTGTGCGGATCACATTCTCTGCTTTCCTTTTTACCCACGGGCGAATCAATCAATTGGGATTCTAATGGATCTTGGTTTTAGTGTTTTTTTCTTTTCAATTTAGATTTTCATATAAAATTTTTAGATCTATAATTATTTCTCTTTGATAATGACTATTTATATTTGGCATTTATAAAAATATTTTTAATATTTTTTAATTACATCTATTACCATTTTTAAAAAGATAAATTAACCATCATCTTTTATTGTCACTGATAAGTTAACCACTGATTTTTTTTCTTAAGAAATTAACTACTAAACTATAAAAAATTGACAGAGTGAACACCACTGTTACGTTTTCCATTCAGGCGTTGAATTGTTAAACCGCAGCGGATTGTCATAGTTCAAGGGTTAAATTGTTAAACTACGGCAGTTCATCATTGTTCAGGAGTTAAATTGTTAAACCACAATAAATCGTTGTCATAGTTTAGGGGTTAAATTGTTAATCTGCAATGGTTTGTTATCATAATTCAAGGGTTAAATTGTAAAGCCACGACTGATTGTCATAGTTTAAGGGTTAATTTGTAAAACTACAACAGTTTATCATAATTCAGGGGTTAAATTGTTAAACCGCTGCAGATCGTCATAACGGCGATGTTCGTGACAATGATTTTTCATAGTTCAGTGATTAATTTATTAGTAAAAAAAGATTAGTAGTTGAGTTATCGTTGATTACAAAATATGATAGTTTTAGCGAGGTTGGTACACGATATAATTCAATTTGGCTCTCAATTTTAAGTGAACTTTTTTTGGTAATTTATTTGAAGAGTAATTCTATCTAGACTATTGCAGAATAAAGACTAAATATCTACACTACTAGAGAAAAAGTTGAAGCTTTGAGGCAGCTACTCTACTACTGGACCCGACTCCAGTGGCGACGATGATTCATTTTTCTAATTCACATTCCTCTTCGTGATTTCGAGGTAATTAATATCGACGTCGAGAAGCAAACGGACGATAAATTAAATCGGGGACCCATTTCTTTGTTTCAGTCATATATTGCCAGCTTCCTTTATTTACAGTAAAGCAAGTCTTTTTCCCAATCAAACAACAAATTCTGCTTCACCCATTGTGTAGGAGATATTGGGATTCTGCCCAGAAAATTACATGGCCAAGGATGGTATATTAATGGCGATTTGCACGGTTTCCCTTCTTATGCAGACATGAAAGTTTGACAGTATGTGTTCTTCCTCCTCCTGCTCCTTTTTCTTCTCTCTTTTTTAGGCGCTGAAGTTGATGACTTTGATTACTATATGCATAGTCGAACTGAAACAATACTAACCCAGATTTCTTGCCGTGAGTTCCTCTGGAATTCTTCTAATCTCTGTCATCTGCTGAATAACCTCCTTATGTTCACTTAACGAAGTTAATTTCAGGATTCAAAATTGGATTTTTCGGGATCGTCCAAAGCAACGACTTTGCTCGAACAGAGCAGTGCGTTCATCAAGTGCTTTGAACTCATCTACTTCAGCATCAAACAGCTTACAAGGAGGCTCAGAGACAAGTTTCGATAGGCTTTCGAGCTTCGGCGAGCTTCAATTTTCTGATGATTTTCGAAGCAAATGGTTGGTTTCTGTTAAGAAATTTCTGGACAGACATGGACTGTTCTATTTGTGGAACGAGATCTTGGTTTTCTTGTGCGTCATTGCAGCCTCCCTGGATCCTCTGTTCTGCTACATTTTGGTGATTGATGAGCAAAACAAGTGTGTCAGTTGGGATGGAAAGTTGAAGATTATCGTCGTAGTTTTACGATCTATCACGGATTTAATCTATGTTGTTCTTCTAATCTTACAATTGTATTGGTTTCCTGTTACTTCTCCATCCGAATACAATCTCGGTGTTTGGGCAGTAGTAAAGAGAAACTTGTTTTCAAGCCTTCCCATCGATGTTCTTTCTGTTCTTCCACTTCCACAGGTGACTTTCAAGGACGAACTTTTTTTCTTGCTCGGACTGCCCTAGATTATATAATTTCTTACAATATTTGATGTTTTTGAGTTCTGCAGAAACATTTCGTTTTGAAAGATTTTAAACTTTTTTATTTTTATTTTTTACAAACAGTACCTACACCTTTAAGATACTAATAATTTAGAAATTGTCGTCAATTTATCCATTAAATCCAAACTAGTATAATGTGTTTTACATTTAATAAGATGATTTACCATCATGACTAACCCCTCCAGTGATTTGTACTCTGATTTCGAGCTCTGTCAATTTAATCTCAAACGATTTTGAACTGTATCGATCGTGCAATAAAATTTTAAATCACCAAAAGTGTTAGACATGACATGATATATATATACTGGATTTGACGGATAAATTGACGGCAATATTCACATTGTCTATAGTTGAAAAATAAAAATTATGTTTGTTAAAAGGAAAAAAAACAGCTTTAAGGCACAATCTGTAAATGACTCTATATGATAGGGCTCCCTCTACCCAAAATCTTGTTATAGGTTTCCATAATTATACATATCTGCAGGTGCTGTTTTTAGTTGTGATTCCAGGTTTATGGAACTCTTCGCTTTGGACGGCAATGAGGTTATTGAAATATGTTCTTTTAATCCAATTCGTGTTCTTTGGATTGCAATCAAAACTCGGCAAGTAGCTTAGTCACAAATGATATTTGTCTCGCTAGTTTGGAGAAAGACGCCGGACAGTTGAACTTTGAAATTTTTGCTCCTTCTCTTCAATCTGGTATTGTGAATTCGAGAGATTTCTTAAAGAAAATTTCTTTCTGCTTCTGGTGGGGACTTTAGAATCTAAGGTTCGGACTGTTATATATTACAATTATAATTATTTTATGAACTCTTTTTTGCACCCTTTAGCCACCGTGTTTTTGTTTGTCGATATCAGCGAAGGTTGAACAACGTAAGTTCTCATTGATGTTATTTTTTCGACGAGTCGTAGGTTTACATGTTAGATGGAAAAACAAATGTAATGGACAAGTCTTGGGTTAGTGTTTTGATTTGTTTTTAATCTGTGAAATCTACAGTTCTTATGGTCAAAATTTGGAAACAAGCACCTTTATATGGGAAAATCTACTTTGCACCCATAATTTCAACTTCCGGCCTAGTTTTATTTGCATTTCTCATTGGAAATTTGCAGGTAAATGTCGGGTTTCTGCAACGGAAATTAAGGCAATTCTTGTAGTTATATATGACCAGCTTTCTTTGCTGTTAAACAGACATACTTGCATAGCAAAATTGCAAGATTAGAAGAAATGAGACTCAAAGGACAAGACATTGAACTATGGATGGCTTTTCATTCTCTCCCAAGAAATCTCAAGACTCAGATTAAGAAATCCAAAAAGTTCAAATGGCGGAGTACGAAAGGTATTGATCTCGAGAGTCTCCTGGCCAATCTTCCTAGAGATCTCAAAAGAGCAACAAAGCGTCATCTATGCAAAATTCCAGTAACGAAGGTAAGTGTATCGGCTATGTTATTTTTGTTTAGATAAAGTGCATATTAGCCCTTAAACTTATGGATGAAGAACAAATAGGTCTTTGTATATTTTTTAGAAAAACTACCCCTCTCATCTTGAAAGCGTTAGCAATTACTTTTTTTGTTACGTAGTAAAACGATTTTGGCAATTTTCAAAGAGAAATAAGTTTGAAAACTCAATGTAGAAGTCAATTTTTGAGAAGCTACCAAGCTCCAGAAATCAATTTCTCTCTAAAAATCGCCCAATAGAAAAGATCGCGTGAAAAAAACTTGATTTATTTGACGTCATCCCTAACAACGGAGACTTATTACTAATGCCCTTAAATTCAGGAAATTATTTGCCAAAAACAAAGTAAAAGATGTGTCTGGTCTTTACTCTTAAATTTAAGGGTTAATATGCACTTTACCTTTTTTGTATTAAATGAGTCTAACTACCATTATTCAAAATTTTGAACATTATATTTTCATGTCACTAGGTTCCCATTCTCAAAAACATGGATCAAAATCTATTTGATGCGATTTACGATTATCTCAAACCAGTATTATATATCGAGCACAACTTCATTGCACGAGAAGGCGAGCCGCTTGATGAGATGATCTTCATTACACAATGACAAATATGGACGTACCCAACCGGAACTACATCAATAGAGTACTTGAAAAAAGGCGACTTTTACGGGAAGGACCTTATAGATTGGGCACTTAATACACCCTTTTCGAATAATGTCCCTATGTCAACAAAGACTGTGAGAGCACATTCAAAGGTAGAGGCCTTTGTTTTAAAGGCAAAGGACCTTAAAATTTTGGTCTCTAAATTCTGGTGGCTCTTCTTCAGAGAGATGGGAGATTCCCCTACATTTAGGGAGAAATGGGCCCCTTTTGCTGCTCTTGTTTTGCAGGCAGCTTGGCGACGATACTGTCGAAATAAAGTGGAGAGATTAAACTTGACGGCTCAAGAAGAGGGGAGTTTGTCTAATTTGAGAGTTGCAGGTCATGGGTCTAGGTTTGTGACTCGAATCTTCCGGGGTGTAAGGCATAATCGCGCAAAGAAAGTTCACAAGGGTCCACCAGAGCCGGGCCAAGTTTGATAGTTTTTCTCATTTTCATGTACGATACATAAATT
>JAJTVF010005481.1:10861-23096 GCA_022433065.1 Begonia loranthoides
ATCTCATTATCAATACAACTGTTGGTTTCCTCTGATTTCCTAGCAATACCATAACAAGACTGTCATCGTCAGGAACGTGACATTCCGAACGTTCCACTCTGCCGCTGCTTAGTTGCCGATCCGTCTGATTCAGCCCATCGATTCAGGGTTCCTATCGCCGATCCGTCCCACTCCAATTTAGGGTTCCTATTGCCGATCCTTCCACTCCGATTCACGCAGAACCAACTGGCCTCCAATCGAGCTGCCGTTCGCCAGGGGTGGCTAGTGAGCAGGCTCGCCGAGCCAGCCTGCCAGGTTCGCAAGCCAGCGCGCGGGCTCGGCGGGCTCACGAGCTCCATTTTTCAAGTTCGGCTTGGCCTGCCTTTCGGGCCCTGATCGAGCCCGCTTAGTTAGCTTGGCCCGCTACAGTTTGGTTTTGAAAGAAGGGGGAGAAGAGAATGAAATGGTCCGCAATCATTTTTCAGAAAAGAGCTCGAGAGACTCGAGAGGAGACAGGGGAGGCAACTCCCGCAATGCAATGAAGGGTGCGGCGAACGGCTTGGTGCCGCCAGGCACGGGTGAGTGAAGTCGTCGCCGTGCAGCTCGCTGAACTGCACATGTGTACATGATTAAAGTGAAGTGCACATGTGTTCCTAAAATTACATTCCACTTTAATTAAATTACATATGAATTAAAACATCCAGATCAATCATCCATTCGGGGTGCAGGCACAGGTGAGGAGGGCTTATCATCATCGTCGTCATCATCTGGAAGAGACGGAGCCAGTGGTCTTCTGGGTCGAGCTTCATATTGGCTCCCAACTGCTTTCATCAGCGTACTTATACCCTTCGATCCACTTCCAGAAGGAACAGATGTCTTTCCTCACTAATTCACTAGATTTGTCAAGCCTAGTGAACCTATCTTTCATCCCCATTATTTCCTCTTTTATCCCTCGCACATCGAAAGTTACATTCGCCATACCAGCCAACAATGAACGAAAATCTTCCTCTGGTATAGAGATTTGATGGTCGAGACGATGCAGGCAAATCTGTATTTACGGGATCATTAGTTACTGGTATCGGAGGCACACAATACGCTGGAGGTACATGAGCATCAACTGGAGTTGCTGCAGCCCTAGCAGCTCGAATTTTATGCTTGAAATACCACAGTCCTCCCATCATCTTGATCCCCATCCTTGCTAGTGTGTTCTTATCATATATATACGTGCCCTTTTCCTTTTGCATAGCTTCACCAGCCGGAATTTGAACTTGGAAGTGTCTGACGATGGTCGTAATCAATGGGTTGTAGGGGAAACTTTTTGCGACACTCGAGTGGACTTCACTCATTAGATTCAAGATAATAAAGTCGGGACCAATGTATCAATGACCCATGAGTTTCTCCATGACATATAAGTTCATACAACTTACATGTTCACGATGGCCATCTCTCGGTAGTGGAGTGTAGGTTAATATGTGACGTAGTACTCGCTCTTTTTCGCGAAGATCATTAGCCTGTGGCTTGAAATATCCTGCGATGTTTGGATTTTTATTAATTTGTCTAAAAAATTCAATCACTCTATCGGTCCGAACAAAGGCCGGATCGGAGGAGTACTGTAGTATTGCTTCATATTAGCAGAGACATTAAATCCAATTACTTCATTGATAATTTTGAGAGTAAGTTCGATCTTGGTCCCTAGGATGTAGGTTTTCCCTACCAGCGATTGAGACTTGAACATCAAATTTGTTTAAAATAGTCCAACTAATCTTTCGTACGAAGTCCCTTCCAAAGAACATAGCCTCATCAACCTGACATGCTCAAATAGCTCTCCTAAAATCAAGGACTGAAAACTCTGGAAGAGAACCCTCCGGGAATATATCAGCGATCTACCCTTGTTGTCATTGTTGAACAGATATTTCTCCCTCTCAGTTTGGAACTCGTCTGAGAAATAAGTAGTTCCAGATCGTGAGGAACTACCAAGTCCAGAAACTCATTTTCTTATATTCGTCTTCCTGGTCGGTCTCAAAGCCATTGATAACTTACAGTCAGAGGTGTAATCTGAACTCAACAAAACTTTTCCAATAAAATAGTGGTAGGTCAACTCAACAATGGAGCAGCAGTTTTCAACAACTCCTGTTGGCAGTACAGCAAGCTCAAAAATCAGATCTTCGTATCCAAATTTTTCTTGAAAGACAACGAACTATCAATTCACAATATTCAATTCCCCCACAAGTTGCCTTCAATTCCCGATTCGAATACCAGTCAACCCAATCAAAACTCTCATCCGTACATTAAGCAGCAACTGCAATTCACTATTAAACTTAAGCACTTCGATCGACCGCTCGGCCGTTCAGTTCCTATTCAAAGTTCCTCACGCTCTGTTCTAAAAATTAGCCACTATTTCTCACTTAATAACTGGATGTTTGAGTACTCCACTTCAAGAAAGTATCGTCCTCATCAACGACCAATTAACCGAGTACCATCTTCCACAGAGTATCTATTAAAGCCGTATATCGGGTAAGGAGTAAACCCAAACAACTTAGCCTAAATCCTAAATAATGGCAGCCAAGGCGGTAACTTCAATCAGCAAGACGTAAATATTCACAATATTCAGTAATGCATTAATAGAGATGTAGATCCAAGTAATGCATTAATAGAGATGTAGATCCAACCTCAAGCAACAGATCATAAAACGTCCACATTTGGCTGTCAAACAAAAATCAAAACAGAGCACTACCCAATCACCAAAACCTAACATCTGATAAAATAGAATTTCAACATAGAGCAATAACCAATCATAGAGCAATAATTGATCAAAACAGACAGCTATCTCAATCAATCTTTCGCATACTCCTGGAATCACAAAATTTCCCCAGACAATTACAAGACAGTGCAGTTATGTAAGATGGAGATGGTCTGAATTATTTGGAAAGATTATATTTGAGAAAGCAAACACACCGAGATGGGCAAGCATAGCAAAATTATTGAAATTAGATTCTACAGAAGAATAGAGTGATTTCAACTTTCTATACCACAAATGGATGGGTTTCATGTTGCTGAATCCATCCCAAGAGAAGTACAGGAGAATGGCAAATTTCATTGCTTCTTCAACTATATTTATTTTTAATTTTCTAACGGTTCAACCCTCAGACACAAGTGTTTCAACAATAACAAAACAGGAGTGCAATTCATCCGTTTAAACAGAGCAAAACAGGGAGCAAATTCACAATACCATCCCCACAACAGGACACACTACTCGGGAGTCCTTCAACCCAAAACAACAGAAGAATTTGTCATGGTTAGGCCTTGGCCCTTGGTGGGTTGCAAGGAGACCTGCAATACCACATCGGAAATGGGATGGTTGTGGGACTAGTGTATAAGTGTGTACCCATCCTTGCCTGTTGGACGCGTTTTGGCTTAGGGTTATGGGGCCCTGGGCTGAGAACAAACCCGTGCAGGTCGTATGGGAGGCCCAAAGCAGACAATATCTAGCGACGAGGTAGTGCCTACTTGTAATAGTGGTATTAGAGCCAGCCCATGTCCAATTGTGGAATACCGACGCCGGGAGACCGGGTCGGGCCCTAAGGGGGTGGATTGTCATGGTTAGGCCTTGGCCCTTGGTGGGTTGCAAGGGGACTGCAATACCACATCGGAAATGGGATGGTTGTGGCACTAGTGTATAAGTGTGTACCTATCCTTGCCTGTTGGACGCGTTTTGGCTTAGGGTTATGGGGCCCTGGGCTGAGAACAAACTTGTGCGGGTCGTATGGGAGGCCCAAAGCGGACAATATCCAGTGACGAGGTATTGCCCACTTGTAACAGAATCCTTCATCCCGAAACAACAGAATAATCCCAAAACAACAGGACAGACTACTTGGGAGTCCTTCAACCCAAAACACCATAAGCAGTGACCGAGAGGAAGAAAAATTAATTCTCAAATTCACGCAAGAACAGTGAGCAAAATAGGGACCCAATACCTAATCGAGTTGCAAGGCTTTGCTTCATCTTCGCAGAGACGGGAACCCTTCGCAGAGCAGGGTTTGTCTTCGCCCAGCCGGAGGTCGCTTCGCAGAGTCAGGCTTTGCTTCAAGCCGTCGTCGTCGTCGTCGTCGTCTTCGTCTTCGTCTGCGCCTTCGCCCTTCGGAGAGAAGAGGAGAAAGCGCTTCGGAGAGGAGAGAAGAGCAAGCTTCAGAGATCTTCTGGAGCTCCCTTCACCTTTCGTCGCCTTCCTGCTGCACTCGGAGATCTGATGAAAACAGAAGGTTAAACGGAAGGTGGCGGATGCAAACGCCCAATAGTACAAGGTGTCCATTACAAACTTTTAATCCACGAGGTGTTGGATAAAAAGGTGTATATAGTTCAAGGTATTAAATAAAATAACCCTAAAATATACATTTTTGTTTATCAAAAACAAAACCTCTTTTCATCAACCGTTCTTGCTTCGTTTAGCCAGCACGGTCTCATCGTCAAATCATTCATCAACTGATTCTCTCCTCCATAACGTGTGTACCTACATCATGAGATGATCCGTGAGTTTAACGCTCAGCAAGGAATATAATGAAATATGATACATGCTCATGTCTGATTATGTTAGAAAAGAATTTACCTTTTCTGTTCTTTAACCATAATCTCATATAAATTTAGGACATTGGAGATATTTTCCACAAGGAGAATAGTCGCTGCTTGGCATCTAATCTTGGGCAGAACAGGTTGTCCATCTCGACGAGGGATTGGATGAAATCTCATAGTTCTCCCAAATAGATCTGAAACTACCTCCCTAACCTCCAATTTCTGTTACATTCATTTAATTCATTTATCTCTCGTGTAATGCATGTTCTTTCTAATCGTTTCTATAATCATGATACATGTGAATAATTGCTCTAATCTTAACCATATATCAATGCTATAACAATGAAGGAACACATGCAATTCAACTAATTATTACACATGGAACCACCAAGAATCACGACATTTAAATCTACTATATTCAACAAAGTAATTATTCATTCACAATAACACAGAGAACAGAATCACCAAACTGTCTCATAGTCGAACCGAGAAAAACATTAAAACAAAGAGCAAGTGTATAACAGAGTGAACATTCCTAAGCATCTCTATATCACCAGAAACCCACAAGGAAAGCAATATGGAAAAACATCACAAAGAACAATATTGTTTTATTCAAAGCCTTAATCGATTAGTCTTTCTCCAACTACATAGGAGCTATTACCAACGTCTTACAGTTTCGATTAACCGGTTAAACAATGCAGTAGAAATCCACTTAGCCCTATTATTAACTATTTTGAGCATGCAATATTCAAGGAATATGACAACTTAAGCACCATCACAATATCTAGTATATTCATTCGCAAACAAAACAAGATCCTGGACAATAATTCCTAATCTCATGATGTAGGCCTCCACTGGCCACACACATGAACTATTCCTTACCATTTTCAAAATCTAACCCCGACAGATAACCGTTGAAGCACCTTGATGCTTCTCCTCAAAATCTTCATTCCTCCTCTCTGTTTCTCTCTTATTCTCTTTTCTCCTCTCTTGTTCTCTCAAACGCTATCTGTTTCTCTCTATTTCTCCCTCGACTTTCACTATTTTTCTTAAAAGACTTCACCCTCTCTCTTTCCTCTTGTCAGTTTCTCTTTTATATTTCCACAAGGCTTTTCTCATAGGCTTCACATAACCCCATAATATCTCACCAAACTCTTCATTTGCATTGCTATTTGTAAATGAAGGACAGATAGAGATATCCCAGAAAACACCGTATCGGGATTTGAATTTTTCTTTGGGGCCGGTCGATCAGCTTTCCTTTATATGATCAATCGGAGTAACGCTAAAAAGCATATCTTTGGAAAATTAGTGGACCTGGATGATCGACGATCGACTATAAATCCTCACGATCAACCGCAAGCCGATAGTCCTGGTTGATCACTTGATCGCTCACCTTGTCGTAATTCCCAGATTCTCCAAGACTTATGGTTGATCACATGATCAATCGGACCAACGCCGCTCACCTTAGCGTTTGGTCCTGTGATCGACCCATTTCACGTTGTCCATCCGTCCACACACCACTGCCAATTTTAGACACTCAACACTTCCTTTACCAATTTAACAATCTCATTCGCTGCTTTAACAACTCTTTAAACCATGAGCCACCGTATCCTAGTTAGTCACTTAACATAACTCTAATTATTTACCAATATTAACGCTATCATCCTATGCTTACGATAATCCGAATTCGAGATATTACATTTCATAATCTCCTATAATTCATAATTATTATTATTTTTAGTCTAATCTTAATATGACCTAAAATCCAGATATTACATTTATTAAATTTCATCAAATTAAATTCATTTTTGAAAATTTATTTTCATCAAAATAAATCTGAAAAGTTGGTATTGAATTTCATCAACAAATCTCAAAGTGAGGCTTGACATTAAAAAAAACAAAAAAACAGTGTCTTTTTCCTGTGTGGTGTATTTTAGAAAGCAGAGACCCTTAACCACATAAAAGAAAATGGATAATTTGTAATTTTTTTTTAATTATTTGTTAATTATAAATTTTGACAATCAGAACAATCAAACGTCCCATATTCATTTTCTTTTTAAACACCCCGTACAAAATTAATAGAATGTCTCATAATGAATCCTCGTTACTTTACACCCATCATAGAAAGGTTGTAAATTTAACCACTTTACAAAACTCTATTAATTCACGTGTGTTGATAAAATATCGAGAATTTTGCACTCATTGATGAAATGTTAAGGATTTTAAACCAAATTAATCCGCACCTTTAATTGATGTTTGTGGACGATGTTTTTACCGAACTTAGTTTTCTTTAAAAAAACAAATCGTACATCAATCATTACATGACAACCAACACAAATATCGCACAATGAAAAACACGTGTATTGCACGTATGTGCATTAGATAAATGAATGAACAACCATGTGTGTCAAGGGGTGGGCAGAATTGGACTAGAATTACGGTTCAAATCAAAATTGGCGGTTCAGTCCTAGTTCACTCTCGTTCTAACTCTTATGAAAACCGTAATTTGTTTTAAATCTAGAGGGATCGTGGGTCATGTAAAAATCGAACTGAACCATAAATCAAAAAATTCAACTCTAATTTGGTTCAAACTCAACCCAAAATTAGAAATTTATTCATAATTTCGCCAAAAAGTCTAAAACCAACATTCAATACACGTATTTTAATAATATTAATTTTTATATTTATTTAAAAAATGATATGGAACATAACCATATCTCATGATTTGGTTCCACTTTGATTCTAGTTCAGAACCATGAGAACTATTACTTCACGTTTTTTGTTCGATTTGGCCCCGAAATAAGATCAAACTAGATCAGAATATGCTCACCTCTATGTGTGTGGATGTCACACAATGAATAATTGGGTATCCAATTCAATTGACTTAAGCAAGGGATAGAGCTAGCTGGTTAGCCAGATCTGTTTGGCTCGACCAAGTTGGTTGGACTGGACCTAGTTGGTAAGACAACACAACTATGTAGCATGTTCACTCTTTCAGTCAAGTCTCTAGAACTTATCTTATCTTATAACTTGAGTTGGTAAAGATTAAGGAATTTGCATGGCCCATATCAAAGACCATTACTTATTGTGCGGATCACATTCTCTGCTTTCCTTTTTACCCACGGGCGAATCAATCAATTGGGATTCTAATGGATCTTGGTTTTAGTGTTTTTTTCTTTTCAATTTAGATTTTCATATAAAATTTTTAGATCTATAATTATTTCTCTTTGATAATGACTATTTATATTTGGCATTTATAAAAATATTTTTAATATTTTTTAATTACATCTATTACCATTTTTAAAAAGATAAATTAACCATCATCTTTTATTGTCACTGATAAGTTAACCACTGATTTTTTTTCTTAAGAAATTAACTACTAAACTATAAAAAATTGACAGAGTGAACACCACTGTTACGTTTTCCATTCAGGCGTTGAATTGTTAAACCGCAGCGGATTGTCATAGTTCAAGGGTTAAATTGTTAAACTACGGCAGTTCATCATTGTTCAGGAGTTAAATTGTTAAACCACAATAAATCGTTGTCATAGTTTAGGGGTTAAATTGTTAATCTGCAATGGTTTGTTATCATAATTCAAGGGTTAAATTGTAAAGCCACGACTGATTGTCATAGTTTAAGGGTTAATTTGTAAAACTACAACAGTTTATCATAATTCAGGGGTTAAATTGTTAAACCGCTGCAGATCGTCATAACGGCGATGTTCGTGACAATGATTTTTCATAGTTCAGTGATTAATTTATTAGTAAAAAAAGATTAGTAGTTGAGTTATCGTTGATTACAAAATATGATAGTTTTAGCGAGGTTGGTACACGATATAATTCAATTTGGCTCTCAATTTTAAGTGAACTTTTTTTGGTAATTTATTTGAAGAGTAATTCTATCTAGACTATTGCAGAATAAAGACTAAATATCTACACTACTAGAGAAAAAGTTGAAGCTTTGAGGCAGCTACTCTACTACTGGACCCGACTCCAGTGGCGACGATGATTCATTTTTCTAATTCACATTCCTCTTCGTGATTTCGAGGTAATTAATATCGACGTCGAGAAGCAAACGGACGATAAATTAAATCGGGGACCCATTTCTTTGTTTCAGTCATATATTGCCAGCTTCCTTTATTTACAGTAAAGCAAGTCTTTTTCCCAATCAAACAACAAATTCTGCTTCACCCATTGTGTAGGAGATATTGGGATTCTGCCCAGAAAATTACATGGCCAAGGATGGTATATTAATGGCGATTTGCACGGTTTCCCTTCTTATGCAGACATGAAAGTTTGACAGTAAGTGTTCTTCCTCCTCCTACTCCTTTTTCTTCTGTCTCTTTTTTAGGCGCTGAAGTTGATGACTTTGATTACTATATGCATAGTCGAACTGAAACAATACTAACCCAGATTTCTTGCCGTGAGTTCCTCTGGAATTCTTCTAATCTCTGTCATCTGCTGAATAACCTCCTTATGTTCACTTAACGAAGTTAATTTCAGGATTCAAAATTGGATTTTTCGGGATCGTCCAAAGCAACGACTTTGCTCGAACAGAGCAGTGCGTTCATCAAGTGCTTTGAACTCATCTACTTCAGCATCAAACAGCTTACAAGGAGGCTCAGAGACAAGTTTCGATAGGCTTTCGAGCTTCGGCGAGCTTCAATTTTCTGATGATTTTCGAAGCAAATGGTTGGTTTCTGTTAAGAAATTTCTGGACAGACATGGACTGTTCTATTTGTGGAACGAGATCTTGGTTTTCTTGTGCGTCATTGCAGCCTCCCTGGATCCTCTGTTCTGCTACATTTTGGTGATTGATGAGCAAAACAAGTGTGTCAGTTGGGATGGAAAGTTGAAGATTATCGTCGTAGTTTTACGATCTATCACGGATTTAATCTATGTTGTTCTTCTAATCTTACAATTGTATTGGTTTCCTGTTACTTCTCCATCCGAATACAATCTCGGTGTTTGGGCAGTAGTAAAGAGAAACTTGTTTTCAAGCCTTCCCATCGATGTTCTTTCTGTTCTTCCACTTCCACAGGTGACTTTCAAGGACGAACTTTTTTTCTTGCTCGGACTGCCCTAGATTATATAATTTCTTACAATATTTGATGTTTTTGAGTTCTGCAGAAACATTTCGTTTTGAAAGATTTTAAACTTTTTTATTTTTATTTTTTACAAACAGTACCTACACCTTTAAGATACTAATAATTTAGAAATTGTCGTCAATTTATCCATTAAATCCAAACTAGTATAATGTGTTTTACATTTAATAAGATGATTTACCATCATGACTAACCCCTCCAGTGATTTGTACTCTGATTTCGAGCTCTGTCAATTTAATCTCAAACGATTTTGAACTGTATCGATCGTGCAATAAAATTTTAAATCACCAAAAGTGTTAGACATGACATGATATATATATACTGGATTTGACGGATAAATTGACGGCAATATTCACATTGTCTATAGTTGAAAAATAAAAATTATGTTTGTTAAAAGGAAAAAAAACAGCTTTAAGGCACAATCTGTAAATGACTCTATATGATAGGGCTCCCTCTACCCAAAATCTTGTTATAGGTTTCCATAATTATACATATCTGCAGGTGCTGTTTTTAGTTGTGATTCCAGGTTTATGGAACTCTTCGCTTTGGACGGCAATGAGGTTATTGAAATATGTTCTTTTAATCCAATTCGTGTTCTTTGGATTGCAATCAAAACTCGGCAAGTAGCTTAGTCACAAATGATATTTGTCTCGCTAGTTTGGAGAAAGACGCCGGACAGTTGAACTTTGAAATTTTTGCTCCTTCTCTTCAATCTGGTATTGTGAATTCGAGAGATTTCTTAAAGAAAATTTCTTTCTGCTTCTGGTGGGGACTTTAGAATCTAAGGTTCGGACTGTTATATATTACAATTATAATTATTTTATGAACTCTTTTTTGCACCCTTTAGCCACCGTGTTTTTGTTTGTCGATATCAGCGAAGGTTGAACAACGTAAGTTCTCATTGATGTTATTTTTTCGACGAGTCGTAGGTTTACATGTTAGATGGAAAAACAAATGTAATGGACAAGTCTTGGGTTAGTGTTTTGATTTGTTTTTAATCTGTGAAATCTACAGTTCTTATGGTCAAAATTTGGAAACAAGCACCTTTATATGGGAAAATCTACTTTGCACCCATAATTTCAACTTCCGGCCTAGTTTTATTTGCATTTCTCATTGGAAATTTGCAGGTAAATGTCGGGTTTCTGCAACGGAAATTAAGGCAATTCTTGTAGTTATATATGACCAGCTTTCTTTGCTGTTAAACAGACATACTTGCATAGCAAAATTGCAAGATTAGAAGAAATGAGACTCAAAGGACAAGACATTGAACTATGGATGGCTTTTCATTCTCTCCCAAGAAATCTCAAGACTCAGATTAAGAAATCCAAAAAGTTCAAATGGCGGAGTACGAAAGGTATTGATCTCGAGAGTCTCCTGGCCAATCTTCCTAGAGATCTCAAAAGAGCAACAAAGCGTCATCTATGCAAAATTCCAGTAACGAAGGTAAGTGTATCGGCTATGTTATTTTTGTTTAGATAAAGTGCATATTAGCCCTTAAACTTATGGATGAAGAACAAATAGGTCTTTGTATATTTTTTAGAAAAACTACCCCTCTCATCTTGAAAGCGTTAGCAATTACTTTTTTTGTTACGTAGTAAAACGATTTTGGCAATTTTCAAAGAGAAATAAGTTTGAAAACTCAATGTAGAAGTCAATTTTTGAGAAGCTACCAAGCTCCAGAAATCAATTTCTCTCTAAAAATCGCCCAATAGAAAAGATCGCGTGAAAAAAACTTGATTTATTTGACGTCATCCCTAACAACGGAGACTTATTACTAATGCCCTTAAATTCAGGAAATTATTTGCCAAAAACAAAGTAAAAGATGTGTCTGGTCTTTACTCTTAAATTTAAGGGTTAATATGCACTTTACCTTTTTTGTATTAAATGAGTCTAACTACCATTATTCAAAATTTTGAACATTATATTTTCATGTCACTAGGTTCCCATTCTCAAAAACATGGATCAAAATCTATTTGATGCGATTTACGATTATCTCAAACCAGTATTATATATCGAGCACAACTTCATTGCACGAGAAGGCGAGCCGCTTGATGAGATGATCTTCATTACACAATGACAAATATGGACGTACCCAACCGGAACTACATCAATAGAGTACTTGAAAAAAGGCGACTTTTACGGGAAGGACCTTATAGATTGGGCACTTAATACACCCTTTTCGAATAATGTCCCTATGTCAACAAAGACTGTGAGAGCACATTCAAAGGTAGAGGCCTTTGTTTTAAAGGCAAAGGACCTTAAAATTTTGGTCTCTAAATTCTGGTGGCTCTTCTTCAGAGAGATGGGAGATTCCCCTACATTTAGGGAGAAATGGGCCCCTTTTGCTGCTCTTGTTTTGCAGGCAGCTTGGCGACGATACTGTCGAAATAAAGTGGAGAGATTAAACTTGACGGCTCAAGAAGAGGGGAGTTTGTCTAATTTGAGAGTTGCAGCTCATGGGTCTAGGTTTGTGACTCGAATCTTCCGGGGTGTAAGGCATAATCGCGCAAAGAAAGTTCACAAGGGTCCACCAGAGCCGGGCCAAGTTTGATAGTTTTTCTCATTTTCATGTACGATACATAAATT
>JAJTVF010005493.1:0-23641 GCA_022433065.1 Begonia loranthoides
AAGCTGTTTCTTTGAATGCAGCCATTCAAATCTCATCGTCCAAGTTGGTCAAGTTGAGTCCAATTATCATCGTCATAAAGATGGAGGTCCTAATAATAAAATAAGATTAAATTTTTGGAAAATAATACAATAATATAGTAAAATATTAATTTTTGCGTGTTTACAATTTCTATAGCAAAAAATATTTTCCATTTTAACAGACAAAAAAATTGTAAATATCTTCACGATTGACAATCTGCCAATTTTGAGTGACAAATACTCTGGTCAAATTTAGGGGTTTTCGATTCAATGAGGCGTCATCACCTTCCCATTCTATTTCTAACTTTCAGGACTTGCAACCTGAGAACACGTCACCAATGAAAATATTTTAAGATTTTAAATTAAATTTTGCGTGTTTACAGTTTCTATAGCTGAAAATATTTTCTAGTTTAATGAACAAAAAAATTGTTTTCCTTTTTTTTTCTTTTTCTTTTTTTGCAAAATCTCTAGTCTTTGGAGTCTTCTTCTAAAATAAAAGAATATATTTTCTTTCTCAAATAAACCATGAAAACAACGCTATTTTCTATTTATAAATAAATAAAATTGAAAATATTTTAAGATTTTAACAACCACACAAATTTAAGGAAAGAAATAGTTCTAAGCACTCGTTGGTTGAATGCCAAGAAGTAAGGAACAAGAAAAAGATTGATAATGTTTATTGGGAATTATGTGTCCATCTTTACCTATGGGACTGTCCTAACCACAGTTGTAACGATTGCCACCCATTTTATTCCTTTTAATTTTTCGAGCATTCTGTTGAGCAATTATGTGCAGTTTGGAAACTGCACCCCCTACTCATTTCTTCTATTTTTCTTGATGTCATATTGCAAAAAATTTGAAAAGTGATTTTTTCCTATCTCCCCACCCATTCTGCGACCTAAACTTTCGTTGAGGGACAATTCTTGTTGGTGGTTAGTTGTTCTCGACTGAAAAATTATTGGTAAGATAACTTCTTGCTTTTCCTTGTTGAAAAACAGTTGGTGAAAATCAAATTTTGACAAAAAAATTTATCAATGCTCATCGTCTTGTCAATCTGAAATAAGTTGTTGCAAGCTTGGATATTTCAAAGTTTAGATTTTCAAATATCTCTGTGAGGTAAAATTTGAATTCCAATTTAAGTTTGGCTGTACATTGGGAATCCTAGTTTGGTGGTGTATTCGATTTTGTTTGGATTTTAAAGTTTGAAATAATAGATTAAAAAGTTGTAAGTTTTTGCATGAAAATGAATTGGTTTATATTGTGGTACATTTTGGTTGTTTAAAGTTTGAATTTTGTCAATGTTACGACCCGCAAAGACCTGAGACAGAACGGAGAATAACCTAGCTTGAAAGGAACGAATCATCGACCCTTTTTCACTTTAAATTTATTAATTAGCAGTGTAAGTCTTAAAACATTTATTACAAGCTAGAGCCGAAGAAAACATGGACTTAATAGGTCCAACAAGTGATATTCAAATAATATAGTAATATAATCCAAATAAAACAAATATGTGAGAAGTAAAATAGGAATTGCAATTTATTCATATTAAAGTTTACCTCATAAAAAGTCTCTAAAGGTAAAGCTATTAAAATACTGGACATAAGGTAAACTCCGCCAAATTTAATCATGATTCAACAACTAGAAGTCTTGCTGATAAAATCCTGTAAATATGTCATTGTGGTGAGTTGATTAAACTCTATTGAGATTAGTTTAATTGACAACAATTTATTTAAAACTATGTTTAAGTATGTATGATCTTAAAACTTGTATTTCATAAATTCATTTTAGAAAATTTATACAAAAGAGCACGTATTTAAAACAACTCACTAATATTTGATATGTAATGAAAATAAGCTATTGTTGTACTAAATAAAAATTTCAGTGAAAATGAAGTCACTCACAGACTTAGGGTACATTATATTATAAGCATATCATAAAATCAAGTGATACTCGGTGATTGCAAAAACCATATAAATATCATGATCAAATTTAGGGTTTTGTGCTAATGGATAAGACACATACAACTATCTCAATACTATAGTTAACAACAAACAAACGAATCCTTTCACGATCGAATGTGCGTAAAGTAAAATAAATCCAAATCGGATTGATCAATCTTGGTTCACATGACTAAATTTATCTAGAAATATTTATATTCATGCTTAAATAAAATTTGTATGCTGAAAAATTAAATATAATATAAAAATCTGACGACCATAAAATAGACACGTTATTTTTATATGAGACATGTCTCAAAAAAATAATTTTATAAAAATTATGTAATGCATTGTATAAAAATTAAATCTTTACCTCGAAGTAGGCTTACACTGATCAAAGCCCAATAATAAAAAAAAATCCAACGATCCACGGATTTTTAATTAAATTTTGGTACTTACACAAAAATGATGGTATTAAATATTAGGTTAAATTTTTATACCTTAATATTCTCAATTATTACTTCAAATTAATCCAAGTTAATTAGGTAGAAGAATACCCAAAACAAGTCCTGGACTGTGGCCCAAAAGGAGTTGGACCGCTGCCCAAACTGGGTAGCCCAATCCATGGCCCAAGACTGAATAATCCAGTCCATGCCCCAATGCCCCTTTTGGTTTGCAGAATGACGAGTTCGGTTTATTGCTCGTACGCAGGGCCAGCTAGCAAACGTTGTCTTCCCTCATCATGGATGACTCCGACTCTGGGCGAGACTCCCTATCTCAGCCACTTGTCCAACCGATCAAAGCCGACAGTTTTACATATCGCGGTTCAGCACTTGATGAGTCATGTTTCGACCTCCCATTGTCCATGAAATCCGCATGATATAATCATCAGACTTTGTCTAGCTAATCGACCAGCACTTCCAATTAAAATTTACCATCTAAAAATTTAGACCCATATACCAGAAACAGAACCAAAAACCATAAGAAAAGTCTAGATTTTTACCCTTTATGCTCCCTAGTTTTTCAATGACGAGAGTTTTGTTTGTGACCGCGAAAGCCAACTTCTTTCCTTCTCCGAATTCGCACAAATTCCTTCCATTAGAGAAATACATCAGAGACAAAATTTCAATTCACAAAAATTGGAATAAAAAAGCTAAAGAGCTTGACTTACAGTCAATAAATTGGAAAATTATTTGGAAGAAAATTTGAAAATTTTAGAACTTGTTGAGTTTAGAATCCCAGATAAACATCTACATAAAATGAAGGTTTCAACCACGAAAGGAGCGTGTCTATAGAAGCAAAAGCTTTTGCTACAGAAGTGTACATATTTGTAGTGGAGCATGTCTGCGGGAAAGTATGTTTCCACGAAAACATGCAGAAACATACGCGTCCACAAAGATATACAGATGGCACGTGTCCGTGGAAGTGAGGGCTTCAGCGGGAGCATAGACATCTGCGAAAATGATGCTTTTGTGGAAATGGGTTCAAAGAACAACCCTCAGGACTGAATGACCATACCCAATTTGTGGTCGACCAGATATTTAAAAATGCGAAGGACATTAGAGGAGGGACTTCCAGATTAGATTTTAAAAAGTTTGATACTTTTGGGGATTGTTCCGTGTGTTCCCTAAGTTTGTTCCTATCTCGGTTAAGAGTTCGAACAAATTTTTCTTTTAAAAAGGTTGGAAAAGTGAATTAATTTGGATATGTATATTCTGTTAGGTTCAAAAGATTAGCGATAGTTCAAACTCCTTGGATTATTGATTCTTAGACTTTGATTTGGCATACCTAGTTGAGGTAGGGGTTTATTTTATGTCTAACATTTCATACTTTTACAAAAATTATTTTGAGACGTGTTCTCATTCAAAAATTCTATGTCCATTTTTATGGCTCATCGATTTTTATATTATATATATTTAACTAGACACGTTTTATTTGAGCATGCATATTTTTATTCATTAATAATCTTGGTTGAGTGGTTTGACCGACCGATAAACAGGTCATGTTTTCTTTACGCACATTCAATCATTGAATAATGTATTTGTTTGTGTTAACTAGAGTAATGTGATAATTGATTATGTCGTGTCCTTGGGGACAAAACCATAAACCTTATCAAGGTCTATTTGTGTGGGTTTAATGATTGCCGAGTATTGTCGTTTCTATATGTCTATTGTATGGTGTGCCTAGAGACCGTGAGTAACTCCATTTTCAATTATACATTGTAGGGGCTCGTTTATGTATGTAACACACTGTAGTGAGATGTTTTCAATAATTGTCCTACTTTTTGGTTTTACACAAGTTTAAATTTTTTTTTTATATTAGGTATGCTCCCCTAGAATAGCAGCGAAAACAAGCTATACTCTAAAACTGTAACGACCCAGATTTTTCTTCGTAAATCCCCTTTTTAAAAATGTGTTGAAATTCAAAGATTTTGTGAAAGAAATATCAGAGTGCAAACTGAGCCATTAGAAAACACTTAAAAAATTTCTTGCGGAAGTAAACGTTCATGGCGGAAGTGTAAATAATTTAAAAAAAATAAAGTAACATTTAATTACAAATTAAGGAAGAAAATTTAATTTAAATTACGTTGCAACCCAAATTATCTTTACTTCTCGTAGCCTGGCCAACCACAAGCTCACTCGTGCATATCTTTCGTCACTGTTTCTAATATGCACACTATCTTCTCCTGCGAGTACCTACACCACGAGTAAACTGTAAGCTTAAAAAGGCTTAGTAAGGAAAGGGTTAACAATAAAAAGAATAGAATTTAAATACAATTATTAACCTAAATGATTTAAACATGATTATTGATTATGTTAATCTAAACCTAATCGCTTAGTCAATTCATATTCAATTAATATCTACTGATAACCAAACTAACGAGACCAACAGAGCTATTAACAAAGCAACCATCAACTAATCCTAAAACTAATAGAGAGCTAATCAACAAATTAATAACAATCATACATGTGATCTTACAGAGTATCAATCCAATAATAACAGAGCATTGATCCACCAAGAACATGCGTGAACAACCAACCTAGAGATGTACAGAGTATCCAAGCCTAAAAACATACAACAAATAGCATATAAACCACAAACTCTACCATTATCATGGAGCAGAACATTCCAGGAACGAAAAATAGCCAACGACAGAATCAAACAACTAGAGAATAGAAATCAAGCAACCGTACTCAACGCACGGACACATACTCGTGGGTAGGGGTTAGACGGCCAGACACTACCCGATCCTTACCATTACCGAAGACACAGCAACAGGGAAAGCCACTCCAGCACATGGTAGCAGCTCCATCTTCAGACTGCAGCACAGAGAACCCAGCTTTAGCAGCTCACCCAGAGAGCTCATCCCTTCCTCTTTCATTCTCGGTTCCATCTCCTAGAGAGCTTCCAACTGCCTCCAACTCTTCTCTGCCATATATCCTCCTCCAGAAGACAACATCCTGAAGCCTTTTAGCACGCCCGACCAACACTGCCCTATCAGTACGAAGTGTCTCCCACGTCCACACTATCGTTGTTGATTTCCATCATAGCAAGACCAACCATGGTGAGCCGGCTCGAACCCATTAGCAAGATGGACCAAGGCCTTTTGGCCGGTCTATCCCGAACGCACAGCCCAGCCCGATGCTACGAACACCGACATGCCCTCCCCTGCATCCCGACAATTCCCTTCCTGCTAACACCCCCATCAGAACGTGAAGGAGAAGAGGGAAATTGGTTGCCTTACCTCGAACCGATGCCGGAATTCTCGACCCGCGGGAGTTTCGAATAGTGAACCCTAATCGCGAACCGCCGCTCCTCGCTGCACCGGGACGTCGCTCACGCTGGAGCACCCACGTCGCTGTCACCTCGCTTTCCATCGCCGTCTACGTCGTGGACCCCATCTCCTCTCTCGCTCCCTACCTCTCCCTTCTCGCTCTAGTCTCTCTGTTCGCTCGCGAAGGAACGGCCAGTAGCCATTCCTTTTCTTCCACTCAATCAGTTCACTTGAACCGATTGACTCACCCCTCAATTCCAACTTCTTTCCCCTAAATAATTTACCCTAACACCATAGTTAAATCATCTATTTTTAATTCTAATTTATTCCATAAATATCCCATAATTAATTTAATTTAGCAAATTGAATCCAATTTATTCTTTATCACTAAAATACTCGTAGGCCTAACGCTCCTAATACGCCCTGTAATGTCTCGATGATTAAAAATATCGGGGTATTACAAAAGGACAACATTTCAAACTTACTTAACCCTCCTAAATGACAACTTCCATTTCCGTAGAAGAATTTTTTCCTAATACAATGACTCACACTTATTCCTCTAAATCTGTAACACCCGAGATTTTTATAAATAGTTTAATTAATCAATAAGACAATTTGGAATTTAGTAGATTAATTAGAGATTAACTACGAATTTTAATGAAGGAAATTAAAATGGTGGGATTATTAGAATTATTTGAAATTAAGGAACTTAAAATAAAGGGAAAAAAATACTAGAATTTTGAAATTTGGAAAGATAAAATGAAGGAGTTAGAAATTATTATATAGTTATGGAATTAGGAAAAATTAAAAAATAAAGTTTATTTTATAGATAATAAAATAAAATATAAATTACTCAAGAATTAGGAAAATCAAATATAATAAAATTAGTAAAGAATATTCATGATTAAGGTAAAGTTTAAATTATTGATTTAATTATATATGCGGTAAAATTAAAGAAAGAGATTTAATTAATAGATTAATAGTTTAATTCTGGAAATTGAGGAAATATAGCATAGGTAGATTGAATGTAATAGGAAGCATCATATGAAGTTTAAGAACGACTAAGATCATTTAAGATAGTGAAAGATTCTCTGCGAAAGTGTTACATACCGCCGCAGATGGACCTTGAACCATTTGATTGGTTTAGCAGAGGAAACATGGATTGTTGAATTAAGAAAAAGATACGTCTGCCGAAGTGTTTGTTTTATTTTAGTGCAGGAGTGTTCTTGACCATAGGATTGGATTAGCAGGAGAAATGAGGATCGCTAGATTTTAGAAAGATTTTTCAACTGGTGCATTTGGTTCCGTTTGGACGTAGAAGAATGATGGGTCATTAAATCAGGTTTAGCGTGAGAAATATGAGTCATTGGATTAGGAAAGATTCTTCCATAGAAAGGGAAGATGTCGTTTCGAGAGTGTGGAGTAAATAGAAACGTTGTCATTTTAGGTCATTTTGGGTTCCATGCCTGTGTTTGTGTTCGCGACAGCGTGTTTTTAGGATGAGAACGGTGTTGTTTAGGTTAATAATCTCTCGGTTTAGCACTGATTAGTGGAAGCCACACTTTCGCCGATTGATTGGTTTCTGCAAATAGGTCTTAGATATCGTGAAACGTCATCGTTGGGTTTAATGAGTTCACGATCTGCGAGAGAGTTATCATCTGCGGATGGGTTATAGTAAGAGATTAGAACATGTGGCAGAGAGTAAGCCTTTGGATTGGGGTTCCCGTAGAAGGGTTGGCATGAGCAGCAGTTTAGGGATCTATGATTGATTTAGCAATCGTAAATATGAGTTTTAGGGCTGATGTGTCTGTTGGCCATTGATCGAACAGCTTATTGCGGACGTCCTCTATGGCTGTCTGCGCCTCCGCTGTAACTTGGGCAGTTTTAAATATGATAGTTTATGAATTTCTTGCGAGCCACGATTTATCCTTAGACAGTTAAAGAAATGTTGAATTTAGATGCAATTTGCATGGGATTTACTCTGGTGTGGTTCTCTGATTACACGTGTTTAAATAGAAAATGATGGGATGAAACTTTTGTTACCCTAAAAGCCTCGGTGACGATGAGAGCCTTCTCTATAGTCCTTGAGTAGACTTCCCTCTAGGTTTTGTAAAAGCCATGAAATTTTAATGATAAATTCCATGTGTAAATTTTTCACGTTGAAAATAGGTTATAGTGTTCAAGAAGTTGACTAAATTGTCGTGTTACCGCTACGTTCGCAAATTTGGTCAATAGCTCAAAGTGGGTGACGTTAAAATTTCCTGAACGAAACTCTGATTAAGGAACAAAGTTGGATAGTCAAATTAGAACTATAACATCGTTAGATGATGTTATGATTAAATTTGAAATTTGAGCAGACTATATATAAAGGAGTATGTATGTAATTTGTGTATGTACATTTAATTATTTTAATGGAAAAGAAATTTGGAAAATTATTGGATAAAGGAAATAAGTGAGTGGAATAAGTGAAATAGGGGTATGAAGAGTTGAAAAATGAAGAGGAGAATTAGAGGGAAAAATCCCGCCAAAATTTTCGCAACAGTAAAGTACAAGGTTTAGGTTAAAAAAATAATAAAATAAAACTTAAATCTGGAGAAGAGTAAACCCTAGTTTCCTCTTCACCATTTTTCTCCCCTGTTTGCGTCGGCCGAGAGAGAAGTCGAAAGGGAGAAGAGAGATCCCGTCGACCAGCAAAACCGACGACTCCCGACGACGAGGACAGCGACCTGTGAACGACGAGCAGGCGGGAGCTCCATGAGCTAGCGACGCCGACCGAGATAGGGAGCTTGGTTTTCGGGATCCTTCCAGCCGTGAACCACGATGCACGAGACGTTGGCCGAGAGCAGACGGTCGTCTTTCCGAACAGAAGAAGGACGAACTTCCGATTTCGAACAACGCCGGCGACTGAACAGCTCAACCCGAGCGTGTTCCTCCGATTCCGGCGACGAATAGACTTCGATTTTGTTCGGTGGGTGAGATTTCTCGATCTGAGTTATACTCCGATGTTAAGTTTGTTTTTGTGAGGCTGTTGGTTGATTCGTGTTGTGGGTTTACAGCGGTCGATCTAAAGGATTTCGGACGGACAATCTCCGGCGACGGCAGCTTCGAATCTGAACATATTTCTGATTTTCCGACTAGAACAACAGGACGCAGATCCCGTCCTATTGGTGAGGAAATTTTTAGTTGGACTTTCTCATTTTGATCTCTAATCTTGGACGTGGATTTATTTCTGGTTAGGGGTAATTCATTATTAGTGGATCTGAAATTTTACTCACTGATCTGTTACTGCCATTGAATTGGTTCTGTTGGTGAATGAAGTTTTGATTTTGGATGAATTGTTAGCAAAGAATCTGTTTGAAATGAGTTGTCTTAAGTGAAGAACATTTTTCGATGGACTTGTAATGATATCTTAAATTGATATTAACGAGATACTGTTAGTAATGGAATTGGATTCTGCTTTGGTATTGTTTCGATGTGGGTACTTCAACGTAGTTCATGGGATTCTGCTTTTAAGTTGTCGATTTGTTAAAGTTGGAGATTTTAGTTGGTTCATAACTCTTATCTGGTTTTAAAATAAATTGTATGGCTGAAAGAAATTGAGGTTACGATTTTGTTATGAAATTTAAAGATTTTAGTTTCAAGCTCTACTTTGGTTGAAGTGGAATCTATTGAGGTTAAGTAAATGGGATTTGGATATTAGAAGTTGCTTGGGTATTTGAAGTTGGGTTTGAGTTAAAGAATGTTGTTGAATAAGGTTTAAAGAATTTATTGTGAGTTTTAGATTGTCACTCACACGTCGGTGGTCTCCTATTTCCGGTATAGGACCCTCCGCTTATTTTCTAGAATTTATTTATAAATTCTCGCATTCATACCTTTGTCAGGCTTTGATGATTTCGGCGAGTGTGCCACCATTCCTGAAGAGATAGTTGTTCCGCTCAACAAGAAAGAACGCCGAAAATGTTGGGATTTCTATACCTCTTGCGTTATGTTGCATCGTATCCCGTTTTCAAAAATAATTATTTTGTGGAATGCCACACTTGAAAAATGATGGGGACTGTTCGACAGCACGTCCGTTTTTATTAGTAGTATGTTTTCTCAAGTTTAATTCTGTACATGGTTTGAGATTTATTGTACACATATTGAGGGATGGATCCGCTATTCCCTTTGATACCTTCTGCTGCGTGAAGGTTGATTGTTTGACATGCGAAAAATATAGGTGGGGCATTTGTGACGTGTCCTCAGGTTGAAACTCTTGAAAGTCGTAAATCTCGTATGGGAGAGTGATGACATCTCCTTAGGTTGCAAGCCCCTAAACCTAGCAAGGATTTGTCTCACGGATCAGACGGTTGTCAATCACTGAGACTTGTTTATCCTAAATCCACATATAGCGAGCAACTGTATCCATTTTATTTGATTATACGATTATACAAGTTGTGTCATGCAGTCAGGTGCGCCGGCAACTCAGGTGATGTACAGAATCTTCGGATCGTCGTCATGATTCCTGCCTCATAAGGTGTTGTCATCGACGGGTGACTATCTCTTCTATGTTGTGTGGCGGGTGAGTCCATGAGTGACCACCCCTTTTCACTAATGATGTTTTCAATTTGGAAAACGATGATGGCCTATTTTATGAGGTATAGCAGTCTATGTATACAACGAGTTTTCGATTAAAAGCCTCATCGATGGCCATGGGCTAATTTGATAAAATGATAAAGAGTTTTGAAGTGATTTAAAATTCATGTACGGATAAAAGAGAAACATAACCCTATTTTTGAAAATATAGAAAAACCAGTTTTGCATGAGGTGCATCTAGTATAGCTATACTTTACTGAGTTAGTCACTCATCCCAAACGACTCCTCCCCAAAACTACAGGTAAAGGAAAGAGCAGCTAAGGATCAGGATTAGAAGTGTTCCTTTATTTCTATTGAGTAATTATTATCATTTGGTGAGGATATTTACATTTGAGTCTGTAAACCTTAAACACAGTTTGGTTTGGATTTGTTGCATAGTACTTAGATTATATTTTAATTTATGCATCATTACTTTCTCGTGATCCCTACTCGGACCTAGGTCCATATTCGTTTGGGCTGAACTAAATATTTATAAGTATTCCGCTAAAACACACGCCTTGGGCTGGATGATTGGGTTCTCTACGAGGATCGGGTCGCCTGACCCGGCGGTTCTATCAGGCCCGTCTTCGGGTCGTGACAGGTTTTCTCACGGTGAGTTCTTTGTCATCTCTAGTTCTGGAATTCACGTTGACAATGAGTAGTTTTAGGATTATTCTCTATTAGCTAAATTATGTGTTTATTTAACAGGACATGTTAGTGTAAGGATTTGTTGGAAAAAACAGCGTATAGATGAGTTTTGGAATAGACACACTTTCATGAGGATATCTCTGTGAGTGACATTTTGTATGTTCTTAGCCTTTGACCTACATCACAAAAACATTAGGGTAAGATAGTATGTTTTGTGCACGTCATTTTGTGATGCCTAGAGACTATTGTTCGAGGATATGATGTACGTTGATTGTTTACTGCTTACTATTCATGGTAGTTCTTTGTCATGTATATGTTATGATATTTGTGATGCGGGAATTGAGGATTTGGTTAATGTTATATTTATATTATTATGTTTGTGATGCCTAGGATTGTGAATTGTGCATTTGGTTAGTGTTATATTTATATTTTTATGTTGGTGATGTCTACAAATTGTTGATTGAGGAGATGATATGTGATGTTTGTTTCATGCTTATAAACATTTTAAGCGATGATAGACGAGTCATTTTGTTATGATTATGTTGACTGATGTCACAATGGTTGTGAATATGTTTACTGCTTGATGTACTATTTATGTTAGTGATGAGGATGCCTACGGACTGTAGATTGAGGACTTTTTATTGTTATGTTCATGCATGATAGATTTTCATTATGTTACGATATATACATTCATTCATGAAAAACGTTTTAATTAAGAAAGATAATATAGAATAAAAGATAGATTGAATAAACATAAAGTATCATTATGGGTAGGGTTCAAGTTTGTTGTTCTGCATGAGGTGAACTTAATGGTGTCACTCTTCTTTAGAGTAATGACCCATACGATTAGACTATAAAGTGAAAGAAAAAGAAAAACACTGTTTATAAAAATTACATGGTTTTTACATGTTGTATCTCATAGTCATGTTACGTGTTGAATCTCACAGTCATGTTATGTGTTGCACTTATAGTTATGTTTATGTTATACATCTCTTACTAACTGTTAGACTCATAGATAAACTTTATGATCTATGGTAAGGAAGAAGTTCCAAAGAACAAGATGATAGAAATAATTGATAGCGTAGTTAAATAGGAGTTCTCATGGATGAAGATAGAGCGTTGTTGAAATGAAGTTGACTTGTGGGTCATAATCAAAGGAAAGACAGATTTTAATGACGTGTTTTAAGTACTTTTATTAAGAGTTATGACTATTAGTATTTATATTTAAATAGAAATATTTATAAATGTTTTTGATTATTTTAAAGATTTTTTAAATGCTTTTAATTCTAAATGAGTTTTTATAAAGACTTTCGCTGCATTGTTTTAAAAGATATAAAAAGATATTTAATAAATATTGAGTTTTACTAAACTATGATTTCAAAAGAGGTTTTTTTAAGGACTTTTGTTGTATGAATTTGTAAAAGACCTGGTTTTATACAAAGACATAGTTTATTGTTTTTCTTTTAGAAGGTTTTAATGTTACGAGGCATTACAAAACAAAATTAAAGGGCCTAACATTATTTTGCGCTCAAGCGGCATTCAATGCTCCCACTGAAGGATTTTTCCTAAATCTAACGGTCCTTGTTACGCCCGATAATCTAACCCTACAGTTCAGAACACTACCGCACTCAAATGCATCAAACATTCCCACAAAAGCATTTTTTTTAAAATCTAATGATCCACATTCTTTTCACTAAATGATCCAATGGTCCAACATCCTCCAACATCAAATACTTCCGCAGAGCATTTTGCCCTATCCTAAACGATCTCAACCTTTCTTAAACCTCATTTGACGGCTAGTGAAACATCTGACCAACTACACATCATTTCCTAAATTCCAGAATTAAATTATTAAGCTATTAGTTAAATTTTTTTTGAACCACATTATTTCTTTAGTAATTCTACTATTTTTTTTTCTAATTACTCAATAATTTCTATTTTATTTTATTATCTTATAAAATAAAATTATTTATTTAATCTCCAATAATTCTTTAATAATTTCTATTTTATTTAATTACTTATAAAATAAATTTTATTTTTTAATCTTTCCTCATTCCTATAATTTGACTATTTTAATCCATTAATTAAATTATTCAATTCTCAATAATTAATCTATTAAATTTTAAATTGTTGTTTTACTCAATTAAACTATTTGTGAAAATTTTGTGTGCTACATTACTTCCTCCTTAAATAAAATTTGCTCTCAAAATTTGCCCAAAGGACAGCTCTATATATATATTTATTCTTTGAATATAAAAATTTCATATTTTCTCCTCAAATTTTGTACTTTATTCATCTAGAGTTGATCATCTTAAATTCTTAAGTACTTATTATTATTTTACAATATGTAAAAACTTTTTTTCTAATAAGTCTAAGGGGTGTATAACATTTATAATTATTTTCTAAGGGCACTTTAAAATGTAACATATAAAATTATTATCATAAATTATAGTGTGGTTAGCTAAGAATTCATTATCTCCCAAACAATTTGGTTATGTTCAAACCCTTCAACCCCATTATAGTTGCTAAAATTATCCCATAAAATTTCTAGACTTCTAGCCACTATTCTTATCATAACATTTTATTCCTTAGAAAATACTAACACAACAAAAAAAAATCCAGAAATCAAAAACAACTCTCATTAAATTTTAAACATATGTAGAATTGAAGAAACATTCTCATGTGTGAAGCTCGCATTGTCAAGCATTCTGCATAAACAATTTTAACCTAGGTGCTTTGATACCATTTTGTAATGCCCAAAATCGTTAAAACTCTTTTTTTACTTTTTTTTAAATACATCTTACATAAAATCATACATAATGGAAGCCCTTAAAATAAATCCCTTTTTGGATTGAACATAGCAAAAACTCATAAAAATAAAAATAAATATTTATTTCTAAAATCCAACTAATAAAAAAAACATAGTTAAACATAAAGTCTTCATTTTTCTTATGTGTTCTTCAAATCCTCACCCACAAGTCAACTTCGCTTCAACAACACTATGACTTCGCCCATGAGGATTCCTCTTCAACTACTATATCCATTAATTCTATCACCAACATGTTCCTCTGTGAACTCAATAATATCTACATAACAAAGTTCAAACTATAAGTCTAACGCTCAATAATAGATATGTAACATAAAACATGATTATGCAGTGCAGTTTCATAAAACCCTGCCTTTTTATTCTTTCTTCTTGCTTGTATTTTAACTATTTTGCAACGTTTGTTAAGATTCTTAAGGGAAGATAGACATGATTATAGGAACCACATCACTGAGTCCCTTGAACTTCTGTAAGACAGTCTCCCTTATTGGGACATTCGTTAGTGTTGTGCACTCAATGCACATCCACATGGTGAACTTCGACCAAACCCCGATCTAACCAAGCCAATGAGCTTATCCCTCATAGGACCAACCTCTAGGACAACATTTTCTCAATCCTTCGTATCTTAAATTTCTTTTCTCTTTTTCTTACATGGAAAATTTATGCATGTAAACCATTTTTTTTCTTTTCTTGAAAAACATGATGCAAGCAACATAAATGATACGTGTTAACAAACTATGATGCATGAAAACAATATGAAACATATTCTAAATGGTATCATCATGCACAAGAACAATCAAGTCATTGTTGCATATGCCAAACAATGAATCATATTACCAGACAAACAATTTAGTCATCGTTACATATCTCAAACAAGGAATCATATTAGTATGGAAGTAGTGAAGTTATCCTTATGTATCTAAATCAAAGGGTCATGAAAATAGTCAAGTCATCATCATATATTTAAAACACAAAACCATGTTAATAGTCTTTAAGAAAACACACCCTTGACCATTGTCCACAGGCAACATAGGAAGAACAATTATCAGAGTATAAGATACAATAGCGTCTTTGTGTTGCAAGCCAAGGGCCAAACACATGCAATATCACTTATAAGGATACTAAACGTCCATTTTATACTAACCATCATCTTTGTCCATTTTAAGCGAGAGACATCCGTAGTTAGCTGAGGGACGTCCATTTTAAGTTGGGAACGATGTTATCTTTGTACATTTTAAGCGAGGGACGTCCGTTGTTAGCTGAGGGAAGTCCATTTTATGCTAGGAACGACGTCGTCCTTGTCCATTTTAAGCAAGGGACATTCATTGTTAGGGGAGGAATGTCTATTTTATGTTAGGAACGGTGTCGTCTTTATCCGTTTTAAGTGAGGGACGTCATTTATTAGCAGAGGGATGCCCATTTTAAGTTGGGAACAACGTCATCTTTGTCCATTTTTAGTGAGAAACGTCCGTTGTTAGTTAATGGACGTCCATTTTATGCTGGGAACAACATTGTCTTTGTCCATTTTAAGCAAAGGACGTTCGTTATTAGCAAAGGGATGTCGGTTTTAATTTGGGAACAATGTCGTCTTTGTCTGTTTTAAGCGTGGGACGTCTACAGTTAGCTGAGAGACGTCTGTTTTAAGAGAACGACATCATCTTTGTTTAATTTTTAAGTGAAAGACATCCATCATAGGTTGAGGGACGTCTATGTTATGCGAGGGACGTTCATCATAGGTTGAGGGACGTCACTCTCTTAAAACGAACATCCCTCAATCTGTGACGGACGTCTGGTCAATTCAGTTTTGTTTGATTTTGTCGTTTTCGCAAAATATAAACCAAAAATCGAACCGACATTTTTTGTTCTTACCAAATTAAACTGAAACTCAGTTCTACAATGAGCAAAACCGATCCGAACCAAATTGATCAGTTTTGATTCGGTTCATCGATTTTGATTTGGTTTCCACACCTCTATCGTCTATCATATTTTAACTTTACAATAATAAATATTTATTATAGTTTTAATAACTAAAATTATATATATATATATATATATATATATATATATATATATATATATAATATAACATATTTATATAAAATAATTTTATTATGTATGCTGGGCTCGTTATGCTCGACTTGTTATGCTCGTTAGGCCGGCTCAGTTTGGATCATTAGGCTCGTGGCTCGCTAGCCGGCTCAGGTAGAAAAATTTTTTGGGGTCAGCACGTTACACTTGGCTCGTTAGGCTAGGCAAGATCAGTGAGCTAGGCCTTCACAGGTTCAGCTTGGCCCAGCTGGCTCGTTTAACATCTCTAACGTCATGTGGTTAAAAACTGGATATTAATTTAGTGCTAAACAAAGTAAAATTTTAAAAAAGGAAAAATGACAAATCAATCATTGTACTTTGTCATCAATGATAAGTCAACCACTAAACTATTTTTGCTAATAAAATAACTTTTGAACTATGAAAAAAGGTCCCCGCAAACATCAGCTCACGTTTGCCATTAAATGTATTGATTTCGTTCTGTCATGAAATGAACATGTATTGATTTCATTCCGTCGTGGAACAATATTTTTTAAAAATAATGTTATAATATTGACATTCTGCGGTGGATCGTGACTCGTTCCACTGTGGATGGACCATAATTCGCGGCATATTAACCATGATCTGTCGCAAATCATCGTGTGTCATTCTGCGTTCCTATGCCCTACTATATAAGACTCAACTATGCGCTTCAGCAAGTTCACCATGAACCACGATATTCTCAACGAACATTTGTAATCTCAAACCTTTGTTACACATTGTTTAATCAATACTAATGGACACCCGCACAAAGAAATGTCGTTTAAGTGAAAGGGTAGTCCACCTCAAGCTCAGCAGTGGCCACGACTAGAAATGATGGATTCAAGCCGTGAACAAAGTTAGATTACAACCGAGCTAGTCGGTTAGTTACACAGTAATGTAACTGCTGCGATGCAAGGTGGAGCATCAGCGATTCAAGTTTGAGCAGCTGCGGTTGACGTTGGCGGACCCGCAGTTGCTCCTGTTACAGAAGCCAAGGTGAAGCACAACCTTAACCTCAACCTCATCCTCAACAACGACCACCAGCAGGTGCATTTTTCCGTTTCCAACCCATTATAGCAAGGTTCCACTGCCCACTCTTCAAGACAGCTGACATGAAGGAATGGAATGAAGCCAATGCTAAACAATGTTCAATTATTATTTCTAGAAGTGTGGACTTCAAGTCATTAGTTGAATATGAAATTGAAGAATTGTTTGAGGGAACTTGCTTAGTTGATTTGTGATAGTTGGGTGAAAGT
Organism: Begonia loranthoides; assembly: GCA_022433065.1. Lineage (NCBI taxonomy): Eukaryota > Viridiplantae > Streptophyta > Magnoliopsida > Cucurbitales > Begoniaceae > Begonia > Begonia loranthoides. The sequence goes on from JAJTVF010005493.1 coordinate 17,137, forward strand.
TACTGTGAGCGGATTGTCAAACTGTTTTATGCAAATTTGGAACTGTCCACCCAACAATTAGAGGTCTGGACTTATATGTTTGAACGGTAGTTGAGGCTGACTCCTAACGATATTAACATGCTGCTTGGATGTTTGGTAGAGGGACCAAGCGATCATTATTATCACGTGTCTCGGGAGCCACCTTTCATCAAATGAGGAGAAGGTCTGACAGTGCTTATATTGTTGCACCGTGAGCCCAAAATTGGAGTGTACAAGAAGCTAAATTCTAATGATTTGAATGCGATAGCCCATGTGATCCACATCATAGACATACACCATTTTGCCACGGGATGGACATCAAAACCATGTTAGCTGCATGGATCTCTATTTCCTCAAGAAGGTGTTCAACAAGAAAAAAGTGGACATTGTCTATGTTATTTTGAGTCAAATGTACAAGGTGCTCAACAACCCAATCAAGAGTCTGTCATTCAATTTGCTAACTTAGAGGATTTTTGAGCATTACAAGGTACCAATCTCAGAGAAAGAGTCGAGAATCGAAGAGAAGGCCACAAACGTACACAACAAATTGAAAGTGGAGCGAATAGGTCACAACAAAGTTGAAGGGGTTTGGTTATGCAAGAATTCATCCAACCCCGCCCCAAAGAAGCGAGCTACAAACTACTTGTAAGTTAATTAGTTTTTACATAAACCATTATTTACTTTACTTTATTTATATGTGACATACTAATGTAGCTCAAATTTGCAGCACCATTGCCCTCAGAGGCCAATCTTATCCCATTCCTCTATCGACAACCGCATCAGATGGATCGCAACCTCTGCCATTTAAATATGTAAGCGTGGTACGTCTTCGATTTGGTTATCTACGTGTCTGCAATTATTCATATCTTATTAGTCTAACGGTAACTTGTCAATGTTTTTTACAGCCAAGTGAACTGATGGATCATTTCAAGAAGTATATTACTGTAAATACTCGGAAGAACTTGGAGACGTGTGAAATTCTTTCAGGAAAGCTAGTAGCCTTTTTCATTTTTTATCATTAAGTGCTTTTGATTGCCTAATTATGAGATTCCACCTGTTGTTTTCATTTTTAGGTCTAGGATGAGTACTACATCATTGAGATCATCTTCTTGAAGCAAGAAGGAATGGCAAACACAGTGAGAATTATGGTCTGTTACGTCAAGTAGTCAGAAGATGTTATCTTAGTACTCATCCTTGCTTTGTGTTCTTTGTATGCAGTTCTTTGTATGCAGTGCTTTGTGTTGGACGAAAAAGAATACTTTGAGGTTCAACACCAAAAATTGCTAATGACATTTAGGTGGATTCATGTAAGTAAACATCTCTTTTTTTCACTTTGTTGTCAATGTTTCACCAGTTCTATTGCATGCTTCCTTTGCATTTCAGTCCCACCCAATTCAACTATGTTTATGTCATCCATTGACCTACCTAATCACTTCCCTTTCCAGTTATTGCTGCCTGAAGCAATTGCAATCGCAGTAGTGCCAACAGACAAAGAGTGATATATCTTTTTCCTTATGTAGATTCATATTGCTTTCCACTTATGTGCTAATTGTTTCCTTCGCCTTTCAGCCCGCACGACATCTTTTGGTGTACGAGTGAGGGGTGCCCCAAGATTGAAGGAAGATCTACTTCCACCATCATGATGATGTACCCATGAAGGTCCATTTTTTCCAAAGCGTACAACTATACATGGACCCGCATGCGTCATTTGGGATCACGGATTTTTGGAAGAGGGCTCTCAAGAAGGTAGCTTAGGGTAGTTGAAATGTGTAGGGATAATGACTTTGTTGTACACAATAAAAAATTCATTCTCTTTATATGTTTACTTAGTTTACTTGGATAGTTGATGTTTATATTTTTTTTTTTACTTGGATAATATCGGTTTGAAAAATATCTGTTTGGATAATGTCGCAAGGGAGGATAGACTAAAAACAAGAGAAACCTGGGCAAAATTTTCAATTTTTTTAAAATGAAATTGACTCAAACCATTTCATCCATCATTAACAAACAACTAACATGTTAATTGCAACAATTTAAGCAATTTGTGCATAACAACCAAATATACAAGGCAGAGGAATGCTAACGTTCTGCGGCGGAAAGTTTATGTTTTATGGCTAAACGTTGCAATTCTGCCACAGAATAAATGATGTTTCGTGGCGGAAAATTGACGTTCTGCCGCAGAATGTCACATTTCGTCCGGAACATCGACGTAGATGCTGAATGGCTGAACAAAAAGTGAGGGGCAGTCGAACGGCTGAAGTACACATTCAAAAGTTCAACTGGTTGGCTTTGGAAAAAGTTGTTAATTTTATAGTTTCATTACAACCATATCATGTAGATATGCATTACAAACGCTAACCAATTTATCAATTCAATTAAATCCATATCGTGCATATGTGCATTATAGACAAAAATGAAATTATCAATTCTATTATTTCAAGCGTAGAATATACATGTGCACTAAGAATCGATGTGTCTCAGGCTAGTAAGATGCAGCAGTAACTTGTCGTTCATTTAACTTCTTCGTATATCTTTGTCCACCAACATTCTCACATAGCTGAAATGATATTTTATGAAATAACTTGTCGTTCATCTAACCACATCAAGCTTTTGTATTGTTTCCTGAGGAATATCTAACTGTCTATCTTGAATAAACTGTTGTAGATGATGTATATCTGGTTTCGGCGCACAATTAATCTATAGATCCTTGCACGTTTGCTCACTCAATCCCATTATCTGATGTTCCTTATTTGATGGACTTGTTGTGATTTGTATACAGGTGTCGGATGCAAAACTGATGCTCCACTTGCCACCCATTTGGTAGAGGCATAACAACTTTCCATCTTTCTCGAGTAAGAGTGAACATCATTATAACACGATTTGAAATATCATTTCACTTTGCATTTCGTTGGCGTACATCTGCCACATGCATTCTTCTTGGCAAGCAGCCCTCAATTGATGTATGTGAGTGCATTCTTGTGCCTTTGCCCTAGTATATAAAATTGATTGTGCAGTCCAGCGAGTTCACTACAAACCACGATATCCTCTGTGATGCTTGGTACAATATTAGAGTAGGGATCAACGACGATATTCTGAGGGTTAAGTAGTATGGTTTTCCTAACGAGCAAGACAAAGTTTTTGATATTCGTAAATTTGGGAGATGTAAAGATGTGACAGAGTTATATGCTAGGTTTTGGCCATTGTCGGTATAGTTACAAGACTCTGAGTGCTCTGAGGCGCTCCTTTGTATGAGACCGCCTCAGAGCACTTGGAGTTATGTAACTGTACCGACAATGGCGGAAACCTAGCTTTCAACTCTGTACAACTCCCAAATATACAAACATCTAAAACTTCATTTGGCTCGTTAGGAAAATTATACTACTTAACCCTAAGAATATCCTCGTTGAGCTCTACTCTAACATTGTACCAAGCGTCATCAAGGATATCCTAATTCACAATGAACTCACAGGACTTTACCCTCAGAAGAGTTTATATAAAAAAATATCATGATATTTTGCTTCTGAAATTTAATCCCTTAATTTTTTAATAGGTACTCAAATTTAATTAAAAATTTATGGATCGTTGGATTTGAATTATTGGGCTTTAATCAGTGTAAGTCCACTTTGAGGTAGGGGTTTATTTCTATGCACTGCATTGTATAATTTTTATAAAATATTTTTAGACGTGTCTCATATAAAAATGATGTGTCCATATTATGACCGTCGGCTTTTTATATTATATTTAATTTTTCACTGTACACTTTTTATTTAAGCATGCAAGAAAATATTTCAGGATCAATTTGGTCTTATGAACCGATTTTAATCGACCTAATTTTGGTCTTTTTTACTTTACGTACATTCGACTATGGAGAGAGTTGTATGTATCGTGTCTTTGGGTGCAAAACCCTAAATTTGATCAGATATTTATATGGCTTTCATGATCGTCGAACATTGCTTTTATTTTGTGATATGTCTATGACATGACGTACCTGGAGTCCATGAGTAGCTCAATTTTCATTGAAATTTTTATTTAATACAACAAAGACATATTTTAATTATGTACCACATTATAGTGGATTGTTTTAAACACGTGTCATTTTGTATAAATTTTCTAAAATGAATTTATGAATTACAAGTTTTTAGATCATGCATGCTTAAACATTGTTTCAAATAAATTATTATGAATTTAAATCTAATCCCTATTGAGTTTAGTCAACTCACCCCAATAATACATTTTCAAGATTTTGTTAATAAGACTTCTAGTTGCTGAATCAGAAATAAATTTGGCTAAATTTATTTGTTTTCCCAGTATTGTTTTAATAATTATACCTTGAGAGACTTTAGTGAGGTAAACTTTGTTATGAACAAATGTAATTTCCATTTTTCATTTTTATTTACTGCATTGTTATTTTGTTTTAATTATATTATTATACTATGTAATATTACTTGTTGGATCTATTAAACATACATTTTATTAGATTCTATCTTGTAATAAATGTTTAATGACTTCCGCTGCTAATTAATAAATTTAAAGTGAAAAAGAATTGAGCGATTAAGTTTTTTGGAGCCGAGTCGTTTCCCGTTCTGTCTCGGATCCCTCTAGGTAGTAACATGAGCTATATTAGATTATTAGTCTTGTAAGTCAAAATAGGAAGATCTCAAATAATACCTCAAAAAACAGACAGAAATAGATTTAAGTAACAGACCATAAGTTGGGAATGAGATGATGAACATTGTACTTTGAATGATATGAATTAAACTAATTATAGTTCAAAATTTCAGCAAAAAATGGAGCATCATCAAGGGTCATTTGAACAACATATCATCTTGCAACAACTACAATAATTTAAAATATAATGAATTTTAGGCAACAAAATTAAAAAAATAGTACGTAAAATTAGTTGAAGCTTTTGTCGGTTGATCTTTCAAAAAATTCAAATTATAACAAACAGTAATTTAAATATCAATTTGAACAAAAATAGTGTTGGTTCACAAAATAAAAGAAACGAAGTAGAGTATCGTAATGTATAATCTGAGTGAATATGATATTCATTCTCGACATCAAATTTAGGAAAAAAACATAGAATAAATGAATTATAAGGTTTCATTAATATGGTATCTTGTTTCAACCCTTGTAATTTCAATTCTTATTAACTTATACAACAGAAATAAGGAAAAAAAAGTACATAGAATTCGAGGTAGATTACTTTTTTTTTGGGTAATTTTGACCCTTAAAATATAGGGAAAATGACAATTCAACCATCGTGGTTTACGATCAATGACAAGTCAACCACTGTGGTATGTTTTCTAACAATTTAACCATCCACGTATGTTAAAATGACAAATCCACCATCGTGTGAGAAAAAAAAATTGAGGGTATGCCAATTTTTGCCTGGACACCGCAGGCAATTTTTGCCTGGATATCGTGGTCTCCAGGCAAAACGACCTCTTGAACTTCAAACGACCATAACTTTTGTTACGAATGTCGGAATTGGACACATAAGGTATCAAATCGAAGCTCTTTGAGAGATCTATGACTTTCCATGGGGTTTATCCCATGATTCTACTTTTTCGGCTCCATAATCAATCGTTTAAGCACTGAAATTTGGGATTTAAACATCGTTTGAAGTTTAAGAGGTCGATTTGTCTAGACGTCGTGGCGTCTCTGGAACTCTCTATTTGTCATGCATGGCATTCTCGATCAATTGTGTTTCATGGTTACTTTGAATTCGTTATGTATATGTTTTACGAATGCAATGTTGTTATTCGTTTTTTGACCTCTGCACCTTCAAACTAGCATCACTTTTGCTACGGATGTCGGAACTGAGTGAAGAAAGCTCTCTCAGAGCTCTATAATCATCATTGGGTAAACCCCATGACCGCCTTTCTCAGCCCCAAAATCAATCGTTTAAGCCCTCAAATTTGTGATCAAACATTTTTCCAGACCAAGCATTTGTTTCCAGACCGTTCGGAACCGAATAGTCGGTTCTCGGTTCCAAGAACTCGGTACTGAACCCAGAACCGATGGGAACTGGACCCGAACCCATAACTGAGGTCGGTTCTGGGTCTGGAACCGACGGTTCTCGGTTCCAAAATGAAATACGAACGAAGAGATAGAATCTCAAGGGAGCAATCGCTATCGCCTTCTCACAGCTTCGCTGATCATCGAAATTCAGGGGAGCAATATCGGTATCGGACCTCGTCGTTGTAGATCGTCATAGCACCTTCGCAGTGGCAGTCACAAATCGTCGTTGCAGCTTCGTAGTCACAGTTGTAGCTTTGCAAATCCCAATCGAGGTCTCGATTCCAGATTTCTTAAAGAACTCAGAATCAGGGGAGAAATCGACGTCGCCTTCTCATAGCTTTGCAGTCGTAGTCGGTTCTGGTCGGTTCTTGTCGAGCCCTAGTTTTAATATCTAAAAAAACATAATTTTAAAATACAAAATTTTAAAAAGCTGTTTCTTTGAATGCAGCCATTCAAATCTCAT
>JAJTVF010005512.1:0-12597 GCA_022433065.1 Begonia loranthoides
TCTCTCTCTCTCTCTCTCTCTCTCTCTCTCTCTCTCTCTCTCTCTCTGTGTAAAAGGGTTAGGTTCCATACGCAATCTATTAGTTCTGACGAGAAATTAAAAGCAGGTAAGAGCTGCAGATTGAGATGGTTTAATCAGTTAGATCCAAGAATAAACAGAAGCCCTTTTAGCGAAGAAGAAGAAGAGAGGCTTTTAGCTTCTCATCGGATTCATGGGAATAGATGGGCTGTGATTGCAAGGTTATTTCCAGGCCGTACTGATAATGCAGTCAAGAACCATTGGCATGTTATAATGGCTCGAAGGTGCAGGGAAAGATCTAAGCTCTTTGCCAAAAGATCAACTTCGCAATCTCTGGTCAATCTCGACCATAGTCCAATCTCGAAACAAACCACCGAGACGATGGCTTCAGAGACCGAGACGAGGATCAATCGATATGAGTTTCCATTTAGGGTTAGATCTTTCCCGTTTCTAAAAGAGTTCTGCTTTCAACATCCAAGTTCTTTCATCACTGCTCATGAAGGTATTATATTTTTAACTACCCTTTCAACTTTTAGTCTTATAGATTTCTAGGCTTAGTTAATTGTACTTGAAACATGATCTAAGCAAAACTATTTTACCAGTAATCTTATACATGAAGATTTATAAAAAATGGGTTCTAAAATATTTTGGAATTATTTTGGAGAGTTGTTCTTCTAAAACATCAACGTGTTTGGATACTTTTTTCTTCATGTTTTTTACGTTGTTACAAGTTCTTAAAAACATCACAAAAATAACTCAAAACTTTAGCCCACCTACCAAAACAGATTTAGTTTTTCATTCATCTTGTTGTTGTTAAAAGATCTATAAAATTTGCAGATAGAAATCAGCCAGTTGAGTTCTATGATTTCCTCCAAGTAAATGCTGACTCAAATGCAAGTGAAATAACGGACAGCGCAAAAAGAGACGAGGAGGAAGTGAATCAAGAGGCGGCCATAGGAGATCAGAACAAAGCTGGTGCTCAATTCCTTGATTTCTTCTCTGTTGGACGATGAATTCCTTAATACAATCTTTGAAGAGCTAGGCCTTAACTTATAAAGTCTTCAACTAGATTTATACGATTACAACTTTTACTAGTAGAAAGGGTGTAAAGGAACCATCATGGTCTATGTAGATGTATGTAAATGAATGAAAGAGAGAGAAAGAGAGTAATAGTTCATGTAGGACTCTAAAAGGTTGTATTAATTATGCTTATTCTCTAATTTAATCACTAATTACCCACAAAAAAGATTAAGTTAATGACTTTGATTTCTATGTATTTTGTAAAGTCATAGAATTTTCAATAAAAGGTGCATTTTGGAATTTAAATAAAGGTAAAATGACAAATCAACCATCATCCTTTACTGTTAGTGACAAACCAACCATCATTCTTCTTTTGATAACAATTTAATCACTAAACTTTGAAAAATTGCCGCCACGAACATTACCGTTAACTTTTTGAAAATCACGTTAACTTTCTTAAAATCACAATATAAAAGAGCAAATACCCCTGGAAAAAAAAAAAGAAGAACTTGCGATTTTAAAATAAATTTTCAGTGGAAAAGAGTTAATATTTATGAGAATGGATTTAGAAGATTTTGGATTTTGTAAAAGAATGGATTTAGAAGATTTCGGGTTTAATAATTTAGAAGATTTTGTAAAAGAATGCTAATATTTGTAGTTTTTGGATGATTTGCAATTGTTTTACAGTCTATGGGAGAGCCACAGTTTGTCTGGGTTTTTGTACGAAGAAGAAGAAGACAATGAATTTTTTCATTTGCAGACGAACAACGGCGGCTTGTCATGAGACCGCTGCGATTTGTCGTGAGACCGCCGCGGTTCATCATGAGACCGCCACTGTTCGTCGTGAAATCGGCACAGTTCGTTGTCAAGCCGCGGCGGTCTCATGAAGAACCGCTGTGGTGTCAGAATTGGTCTGCGTCGCTGTTCGTAGAGTCTTTTGACCTCTTCAACTTCAAAAACTTTGGTTACGGGTGTCATAATTGACTTCATAAGATATCAAATCGAATCTCTCTCAGAGATTTACGACTTGTCACCAGGTTTACCTATGACCCACATTTCTCGAGGCCAAAATCACGCGTTTAAGCCCTTAAATTTGCGATCAAAGATTTTAGACAAACCGCTAGTCATGAGACCGCAGCAGTTTTACGACGTCGCAATCTCATGACAAACTGTTGTGGTTCGTCGTCAAACTGCCGCAATTTCATGACAACCGCTGTGATTTTTTGTCAAACCGCGGCCGTTTCACGACAAATCGCAGTAGTTTCATGACAAACCGCTACGGTTCATCGTGAAACTGCAGCAGTTCGTTGTCAAAGCGTTAACGGCAAACGTGACAGCGATGCTAGTGGCGTTATTTTTTCATAATTCAGTGGTTAATTTGTTAGCAAAAAAAGGATGATAGTTGGTTTGTCAAAAATAGTAAAGGATGATGGTTGTTTTGTCATTTTCCCTTAAATAAATAAATTTAATTTAATTGATTTTTGGTAATTTTTATAACTGGTTAATACTAATGGGTTTATTTTTTTTTTGCATAGTAATTGGATATTTAATTTATACTACTTTGATGTCACTTTTGGACATTTGATTTATTCCATTTTTATTGGGCCATAGTTTTTACTTTTATTTAATTCTTCCATTGTTACTTGGATTAATTAAAGTTAAAGGTTAGGTAGATCGGTCCCTTTTTTGGTTGTATTAATCTTCATTCTGTCTCAAGTTCCTCGCAAGACATGACATATTTTCTCATGTACGCATACATGTATAGAATGTGTTTGTTTAGATCCAGTGGGTTAGCCTCATAACATACAAGTAATGAGAGTAATATAAGTACACATTTACTTATATCATATGTACATTGACGTTGAGTTTTTCTCTATGCAGAAGCTTGATTTGCTAACTATATATATTTGTGATTCTTTAATAAAGAGATATATTTAGTTAGAAAATTCTATCAAATTATTGGCTATGCAAATGACTAGTTCATGAGGATGATTAATTGGCTATTACAACCTGTGATGGGAGCTAAAGGCAAGAAAAAATTATCCGATCCTCAAAGAGAATTCTACTACCTGAGTCAAGAATTGATGTGCACTGTAATATCTGTAAAAAAAAGTTTAATTTTGTTATTTAATTCGGGAAGATGTTTTGGAAGAACGTCTCCACTAGGCCAACGCAAGCAGTAGCGAACAATCAGGAAATTTTTGATTTATTCCTCCCCTCTTTCCAACTCTGAAATGCCAACCTTACATTTTTCATTTTTCATCTCCCATCCCTCCCTGTCCTACTCACGGTAAAGCTCTTCCGCCGAACAACGCTTTCTCTAGTCATTTTTTAGAAAAGGATTGACTCTATAACTGGGTCTTTAATCACTTTGGGAACGATGTTAGTACAAGATCTTTGGAGTTGATCGGGATCATCGGAAATCGAAATTGATATCGGTACCAGAGTTAAGAGGGAGGTATAAAAATCTGACTTTTTCATTTGGAAATTTTATGTTGTTGGTTTTCTGGAGTGGATGAATTTGGATTGTTGAGGACCGATGAACTTTATGTTTTACATCGATTGTTCTTGCTGAAATGGAAGTTCGGAAATGCAGCTTGACAAGGAGCTGAGTTGCGGTTTGCGAAGCGCACACCTTCGGTTGGTTGGACGACGAGCCGAGATGGGAAAAATCCCGGCCAAGGTCGAGTAGTCCACAACGTGTGGCGACGATGTCCGGATCGTTGGGCATCCCCATTCAAGAACTACTCTGTGTTCAGGCGATATTCTGAACACAATGAGCTGCAGATCTGTTGTTGGTCTTGGGCCGGCTGCATCTTGGACTGCAATTTGGGCTTGGGTAATGGACAGCCCAGGTTCTACTTTGGGCCGCGATCCAAGGCTTACATAGAATCTGTTTTGGCCTGTTTTGGCCCCTTTTAATAAACCTATTTTAGGTCACGGGTTGGGCCTACATGGACCACATTTCAAGTCACATTTTAGGTCTCTATCCACTTCTAGTGTGAGCTTGAACTTTAAGTAATTTAATTAAATTAATTTTAAATAATAATTGAACATTTTACTTTATAAAATTTGATCCAAAAAATATATGTCTTAATTTTTGAATAGGTACCCAAATTTAATTAAAGTCCTTGGACCCTTGGATTTGAATTTTTGGATTATTGGCTTGGGTCAGTGTAAGCCCACTTCGAGGTATGGATTATTTATGCACTGCATTTACATACTTTTTATAAAATAATTATTTTGAGATGAGTCTCATATTGAAACGACTCGTCCATTTTTATAACCGTCTGATTTTTATATTATATTTTATTTTTACTGTTCACGTTTCATTTAAGCATGCCTATAAATATTTGTTGATCAACTTGGTAGTGCGAAGCAAGTTTGATTGACCCAATTTGGGGTCTATTTTGTTTTCGCACATTCTACCGTGCGAAATGTATTTGTTTGTTATTGAATTGGATAATAGGAATTTTTTCAAATGTTCTTGGGTTCGAATCCCTAAAGTGTAAATAGGTAATAGGACAGCTAAATGTGTCATGTCCTTGGGTTGCGAATCTCTAAATCTTATCAGGGTATTTCTTTGGCTTTTGTGATCACCGAGCATCACCTTTATTCTGTTATATGCCTATGGCATGGTGTGCCCTGAGTTTGTGAGTGGCTCCATATTCACTGTGATTTTTAATTTGTACAATACGGACATATTTTAATTATGTTCCACATATTAGTAGGTGATTTCACACCCATGTCATTTTGTACACCTTTTTTTTAAAGGGATTTTTAAAATGTGGGTTTTAAATTCATGCATGCTTAAACATCCTTTTAATTAATTTTTTCTTTAAAAACGTAATCCCTATGGAGTTTAGTCAACTCACCCCAGTGACACTTTTCAGGATTTTATCAGTTGGATTTTCAGTTGCCAAGTGGAGTTTAGATCCAACAAAATTTTATTTTTATATAATTATTTTCCCTTGAGAGATATTTTGTGAGGTATAATTAAGTTGGATGACTGTAATCCATATTTTTAGTTCCCGCATAGTTATTTCTTTTTTGGATTATATTATTTGCCATATGATATCACTTGTTGGACATGTTAAGCCCTTATTCATTAGGCCTTGGCTTTTAAGTCACATTATAAGTCTTTCACTGTCAATTAATAAAATTTAAGAGAAAAATGGTTGGATGATTTAGTTCTTTGGGTCGGGTCATTTCCCATTCTGTCTCGGATCCCATTTGGGTCGTGACATGGACCTTGTCACAGGAGACTTAAAACCATAAATTAGATTTAAAGCTTCGTGTCAAATACCTCCTTACATGGACCAATTCCGCACGGCACACACGATGGAAAGGGAAGAAGACGTAAGGTTCATTAATGGAGAACAAACGAAATTAAGATTTGAATGAAGTTCTAGTCCATATGATAGTTAAAAGACACAATTCAAAAGAAATGTAGGCATGCTGCCATGTGGTACAATTAGTGAGATAATCTACAAAAGAGTAGTTTTGTACCCGTGAGACAACTATCATTAAGATCGTGAAATGTTTCATTACCAAGTGTAAAATAATAAAAATTATTAAATAAACACTACCCTAAATATAAATAAATAAATAATTGATGTGTTATGATCTTAAGAAATGGAGATTGTTGAGAAGTATGTATAAAATAATTTATCCTTTAGAGGCAAACCTTATGTCATGACAAACTAGACACACCGTTAAACTGTTACTTTCAAATATAAATTAATTAAGGAAGGTTACAAAATTTAAATTGCTTTAAATTTTATGTTACTTTATCATAGTAATAGCCATAGCAGAGAAGTCCTATTCTGATGGGCCAGATTTACCATAAGCAGCTCTCTAAACTTCTTAAACCTAGTTTATCAATTGGGAGAGATGACAAACTATTGAACCAAAGAATGAGATTGTGTCGGGACGACTATAGATCGGGGTTCATGATGCCGAATATTCGAGTTATATCAAAAAACTTTGAGGGTAAGTTGATGTTTAAACCATCTTCTTCATATTTTTGTAATTTCAAAATTTAATCCAGGATATAAAAATTCAGAATTGATGGATAAAAAATTAAATATTATGCACAAAATTGAATTATAACATATCTGGCTTGGGTTCGACATCATTCAGAGTTGAGAAATTGAAAAACAAAATAGGATTTTTATAAAGTCCATCATATAGTTGATCCTCAACCCAATTGGTTGACCTATGGTTCGATTGAACATTGTTGTAAGCAAGTCAACAAATCACTCCTCTTTTCGTCAGGCACTTATTGAATTAAGTTTGGCATACAATCTATTGATTGTGAGGTCGACTGTGTCTATTAATCTAGTTGACCAAAGAACTAGTACTGGTTGACCAAATACTTTGTCTATGCAAATCACTTATTGATTTGCTCTTAGTAATTTTCAAGGTCAACAAAGCTTCTCAATGGGTCGATCACACTTTTTAAACTAGTCAACAACTTATTTTGCATGGTGTCAATCCCATTTTCATCCATTGTTAGGAGACTTTTTTCCATGGATCCCTTGGTTGTGTCCTATCCTAGTTATAGGATCAAATACTTATTTATGAGTCTTTGAAGTATACTGATCTAAGTACAACTATAGGTAGCAAAGATTCATGAATTAGACTATATTTTGAGTGTACTGGTTTTCAGCAATATCATGAGGTGGACACCAATCGAGATTGGTTTTTATTTGTCATATTTGGTAGTGCATCTCATTGTTTTCAAACTCTAATTGTGAGATGTTTCTCAAACACTGATGACATATTCTTTCTTACTACAAGTCAAATTTTTATTATATATGCATGTCATCTTGACATTTATTTTTGTGCATGCATATTATTATTATTCTACATACTGATCATGAGTATCAAGTTCGCTTGACCTATGATCGAGATTGTTGTTTATTGTGCACATACTAACATTGAGTAAGTGTTTGCACATTAAGCAAGCATGTTGTGGGATAGCTTACGACTAGGACTCAGTTTTCGCTGAACGCCTCGTCTCGCCTAGGACTCAGTTTTCCCTGACCTTGTCTAGGACTCAGTTTTCTCCTCGCACGGCATCGCTCGCCTCATCTCGCCTGAAGATTGAAGAATTATTCAGTTTTCCATTATTCGCTTCGTGTAAGTTCAAAACAGAGACAATAAAAAATTGATTTTTTTTCCATTACGGCCTTACCTGTTGTTTCGTTTCCTTGCATTGATGTTATCTTGAGGAATTTGTCTGTGTTGGCTTCGGTAAGCTGGGCAACTGTATATAATTCAGCTAATCAGTATCTAGCAATGAATTTTACATGTATATAATTCATCATCATCCTGTGGTTGAAAATAACAAAAAAAAATCATAAATTAGAGTACTTTCTTCCTCGGCTGTGCTTCTTCTTCTTCTTGACGTTGCTTCCATTATCAGCTTCCCGGACCATAGTTTTATCAACGTATGGGAGCAAAATTGTTGATGAAAATGAACAGAGTCTGTCGTTTGTAAATGCCCCGTGAAGCAGAATCGTCGTGATTCCAGCATAGTTGATCAGCGGAAGAGTCCCAGCTCTTTTATCCAACAAGAAACGGCAAATTGATCAGCGGAAGGGCCGATCAATCAACGATTCAGCGGAGGGGCTCATTGATCGGGGAATCAGCGGAGGAATGACGCCGAACTGGAGAAGAAAAAGGTGAGCCGCGAGCGAGAAAGAGATGGCGCTGGCGCATGAGAGAGCTTCAGCGAGACCGCAAATCTGCGATTGCGAAAGAGAGCGAGCGAGAAAATCAGATTTCAATTTTTCTCTAATAGGGTACCGAGACCGTACCGGAACCGCATCCCCGTTCTGGTACTGGTACTGGTACTGGTTCTTGCTGTTCTTGGTTCTTGGTTCTGGTTCTTTATTATCGGAACCGAGAACCAAATGGTCAAGTCTGAAAGCTCTGGAACCAAACCCAAAAATAGAATTGCCCAGCCCTACTTACGACATTGTATTCCCGAGTTAAAATCTCTAAACATTGTCAAGGTTGTTGTTTATATGTCACGACCTTCTTTATGATTGTTTTCTCCATAGTACTCCCATGACATTGGTGTTTAGAGTTTGTGAGTGACCTCTTTTTTTTATGATGTTTCATATTGTGACTATGGTGGTCTTATTTTATTTCTTACTAAACATTAGTAGATTGTTTTATTGTGACCACATTAATGGTTCTTGTAACCTATTTTTGAACAATGTTTTTATTCATATGTTTGCATAACTTTTTTTTTATTTAAGAAGATGAAGAGCAATCAGAGCAATAGTGAGTTGGTTTTCATATCTCAATGTACTTTATTTAGAGTTTTAGTGATGAGAATTTGTAGTACTTTTCATTTAGTATGTTGTATAATTCTATCGTGAGTGACCCCTTTTTTATGATGTTTTATATTGTTATTGTGGTGATCTTATTTTATTTCTTCCTAAACATTAGTAGATTGTTTTATTGCGACCACATTAATGGTTATTATAACCTGTTTTTGGACAATGTTTTTATTCATATGTTTTTATAATTTTTTTTAAAATGCTACATATAACATTTGAAATTCTTATTTGAATATAGTCGATTCCCTCTAAATGATTACCTATTTTTGGACTTCATATAAGAAGATGAAGTGGACTTCATATAAGAAGATGAAGAGCGACCAAAGCAAAAGTGAGTTGGTTTTCATTATCTCAATTTACTTTATTTAAAGTTTTAGTGATGAGGATTTGTAGTACTTTTCATTTAGTATTCTGTATAATTCTATCTTGGTGGTTTTACATTTTGTATATGCAATTTCATTTTTTGGTTTTTATTATTATACTATCAAATTCAAAAAATAAGCAAAACATCGCATATGCATGTATTCTCCATTCAAAACTAATTCATTCCAATTTCGAATACTTTTAATCAAATGTGAAATGGTCACATCATTCGAAGAAGCATTATCCACTATGATTGTCAAAATATTTTCAATCCCCCATTTAAATAAACATCTTTCTACTTCTTTACCAATCGTTTCACCTTTATAATTTGCAATCAAACAAAAATTGATAATCTTCTTATGCAAATTCTAATAACTATCAACATAATGCACAGTTAAAACCATATAATTCAAATTTTGAATTGAAGTCCATGTATCCGTAGTCAAGCATACTCGTTGAGATGCATTTTTAAAGTATTCTTTCAACTTTGTTTTTTCTTTCTCATACATTCTAACAACATCTCGTGCAATCGTAGTTCTAGAGGGTTCAACAAATTTCGGTTGAACATATTGAAACAACGCTCTAAAACTCTCTCCTTCAACAAACTTGAAAGACACTTTATCAATAACAATAATTTTTGCCACTAGTTCTCGGCAAGTTGCACTACTTAAAGATGAAAGATTGGAAGTTGATCCCATATTATCTATATTTTGGAAGCTTAAAGTCTTTTGCTTCACATTTACACTTGCCAACAATTTTCTACAACAACTAATATGTTTTTTCAAGCTTGAAGTATCATTCTTCGTTGGATGACATTCATATGTCTGTGAGCAATGATTACATTTTGCTCTAAGGTAGTTAATATCAGTGCTTTATATCATAGTAAAATGATTCGAAACGTCTGATATTTTCCTCTTCGTTTGACCAATAATAGGGTTAACAGAAGGACTCTCTATAGTTTCATTAAAACTTTCCATTCTCTACATTTTCAACAATTTGAAACATTTCATAATCAATTTTAGCCAATAACTTAACACCAAACAGGATCAAAATTGAATCAACAGTCATGACTAGGTATTCAACAGAATCAGAAACTCAAACAATCCAACCAGGAGGAATCAATAATTTAATATCAAGCAAAAACAAAATTGAATCAACAGTCATGACTAGGTATTCAATAGAATCAGAAACTCAAACCATCCAACCACAACCAGGCATAATAAAATAGTAGACACAGCGAAATCATTTGAAAAATCAGGGAAACTTGATAAGATTAGCTACATTGAAGTCGATCTTATTTACCCTCAGGTGGACCTGTATAGTTACAGGCTTCGGCACTCGGCAGCACCATAAATTTGAAAACAATTAATATATAGCTAGTAGCTGGACCTATAAACACTAAACAGAAATCACAAACATTTACAAATTTTTCAGATTTGAGAAAATACAGCAATCAACATCATGAAATTAGTCAATTATCAACCTGTGAGTGTGAGTTTGTGAACTATGAATGGAGCAGACGAACCGAGCTCTCTCAACACAGACGAACCATCTTTGTTCAGAAGACACAGATGAAGACGAAGACGGAAGTCAAACCGAAGACGAAGATGAACAAAATGTTTGCCATTTGGGAGAATTGCAGCAGAAACGTGGAGTCGGCCGTTGGGAGGGGAGCATTCGGGAATCCAATCAGGACTCGGGAGTCTGCAGGAGAAGTGCAGAATAGGATTACGAGAAGCCCTAATTACAGCTTGCGGTTCGGTTCCGATTTTCTGTTCTGAGAAGCTGGAACCAAAAACCAGACTAAGAATTTCAGTTCTTCATAAATAGAACCAAAATTCGGTTATTGTATGTGCAAAACCAAACCAAACCGCCCCTCAACCGCCAGTTCCAGTTTGGTTCTTCAGTTTTGGTTCGGTTTGCACACGCCTATTAAAAACTATTCTGACTAACTAAAATAAAAAGACTTTTAACCTCTAACAAAGTTGTTGAGATTTTTATAACCACCTAAAAGACTCTTAAAAGTCATTATTGCTTACAATAACAATAGCTTAATTTTGTAACTACAATACTCTTAATTGCTTTAAATGACTTTTATAACCGCAATTCATTATAATAAGGATCTCTTAAGTACTTTAAATAATCAGTTATAGATTTATGACTTTGCCACTTTAATTAATGAGTTTGGCCACTTTGATTGAAGAGTTTTTCCACTTCAATTAATGAGATTGGTTGTTTCCATTAATATTTGCCCCTCATCTTCACTAACTTTGATGATGTCGACTAATCTTTGATGTTTCTCATTAATGAGCACTTCCAACTCCTCTCCTTAAGCTTTCGAATTAAATGGTTGAGTTCTTCCTTGAAATATTTAGCTCTAGCTCTTGTAACCAGTCCAAATGACACTTTGATCAGTTCTTTAAACTCCTTAGTAGTCGTGTCATCATAACCGATGTATAAAGTTTTTCAAGGAATTAGAGTGTATGAATCTGTCAGTGTTTGCGAGTGGATCGAATCCACAAGTTACAAAGAAATAGCTGAGAATGATGGTCAAGAATCTGAATGCTATTTGTATCCTAGTGGAGTACAGTTTTAGCTATTCCACATTTCACTTTAAGGAAATGATAGAAAAGGAAAGGAGAAGCTTACTGACCAAGTTTATGCAATTGGAGGTATAAAGGCTAATGATAACAGTTGGCAAGGTGTCATTCATAGTACTACTTTCTTTCACACTATAGAACATGTGCTACTCCACACTAGAGCAACAAAAGTTTTTTGCATCATATGTAATTCTTTTAGGTATAAAAGCATAGGCGTTTCAACCCGTGTTAGTGTCGAAACCACAATGAAATGTTAACAGTGATGTGTTACTTATTTGTCACTATGCGTGCATTGATGGTCAAAATTTGCTAGTAAATTTAATAGTTGTATTGATGAATCAATTTGATTTAACCTTATCGATGGACTAGTTGAATAAATACAGAGCGATAGTTGATTGTTACACAAAGAGTGTTACACTTCATATAGTTGGTTGAATAAATATAGTGCATGTCGTTCACATTGTTTGTCAGTTGGCTACTTCACTTACTATAGTTATTAGATTGTTGTTCTTCGTATTTTGAGATATCTTCTTGGCACTTAGTTTCAGAGTCTTTTTTTTTTCATTCTATTCCTCCTTAGAGATGTGTGCATATTTTGATGCTAATTAGCTTGGTGATCATACACATTATAAGTATACCATTAGATTCCGTATCTTTCTAAGAGTTTCTATAACTTTTTGAAAGAGCAAGAAGCAAAAAAGTGTTTCTAGTTCTTTCATAGAGATAGAGTATCATTATATAACTACTAGTATTTGTAAGATAGTTTGGTTATGTTGGTTACTTGTTGATATTGCTATTCATCTTGTTCAACCTACTTCCTTATATTATGACAACAAGAGTGTCATTCAAATAACTCGTAATTCAGTATGTTATGAGTACACCAAACACATTGAGATTATGATTGTTATGTCATTCGATCGCTTTTTTAGGTTTATACTATTGCACTTCCAAACTTACACTATCGGACTTCCTTTTGTCTTTTCTTCTATGCAAATTGTTCATTTGTTTATAAAGCCGCATCTAGTTGTACAAATTTGTTTTCTTTGTACCAAACTCTCAATGATTCTTACAGCACCATCTTGAGTTTAAGGGAGAATGATAAATTAGATGTACATTTATATGTTTATGTATATTTATCTAAGGGTAGTTTCATCTTTTATATGTAACTTATTTAAACTTCTTTTCATTATAGGGCACAACATAATTTGAATCCTAACGCATGAAGTAATGTGTTCATAATA
>JAJTVF010005514.1:0-17737 GCA_022433065.1 Begonia loranthoides
TCCTCCGACTACCATCTCCATCGGATTCATTCCTATCTGTATATCGGAGAATATGGCGTATCTTTTGGTAATTGCGAAGTCGTGGAGCATCGATGGTCGGTCTAAGGAGTATATAGGTACATCTGGTTGTTTTTCTCCTGCTGAATTGAAGTGGAAGTAGGTTAGAAATGGAGGTAATGGCCCGTATCGGTAAGCGAAAGCCTCGCCAGTGTCGGGATCGATTTTCGGATGAGCAGTCATGCTCCAGGAAAGCTTGCCGTCAAAATCATGGCGGCCGATAGTCTCGATATCGCCCGAAGGAGACAACCGAATGGCATAAGGGAGGTCGGATTCTCCGAGGGCGTATAAACGATTGCCAAAGAGAGCTAAACTGGTGTTAGCAAGCCCAATGCCGTTGGCAGGATTGAACTGGCCGGTAAAGAATCGACCAGCCGTGACAGCGCCGCGTGCGGCTGATGCAATTAGACTGTTGAAGCCGGAGAAGACGTTGGGAAGTACCGGAAAACCAGCGTCGCGTTCGACTTTATACTTGTGGGTTTTAACGTAGCGGCTACAGAGGGAGGCCGTACCTTGAGATATTCGAAGGGAATGCAGCATACCGTCGCCGTCGAAGAGATGATAAGGACCACGGGGAAGAAACTGTGGGTTAGGGCCGTTTCGAATATAAGCACCGTCAAGACAAGGGGGCAGAGACCCATAAACGACTTCACACTTAGTGGGAGGAAGCTCGTCGACCGGAGCAAAGTTGCTGGCAAGCACGAATCTAGGGTCGACGGAAGGACGGAGAGGCGGGTCTACGAAGTTGTTGATGATATCGTCGAATGAATTTAGAAACAGAGCCGGAAGCGATGAATCGGAGGAAACCTTAGATGGAGCAGCAGGCTTAGCTGCGGTAGTGGATTTGGAAGGGGAGGAGGTCGGTGATAGGGACGGGGCTGTTACCGGCTTAGTCCCAGGGGAGGGAGGTTTTTCTTCGATTCGAACGGAGGAGACGGAGAGGAAGGATGGAGAAACGGAGGTTTTGAATAGTGGGGGTCTAGTAGAAATTGCAGGGGAGCAGAGGTTGCAGGTGAGAAAGGAGGAAGACAAAGCGTCCATGATTGGGTTGCTCTTCCACTGGGACAGCAGCAACAATACTTATAGTGTTCAATCCGGTGCGGTCCAAAAGGTAAATGATTTTGGGCATGGTAGGAATGGGTGTGGTTGATAGATGTCAACCAATATCAATGCATTGATCGGACTTAGGGATGTCTCCGTCCGCAGTGAAGAATGTGGGTTGTCCATCCTATCTACCTGGAGAGGAGCCCCAATCTAAAAAAGAAGTAATACTTGCACCACACATGATTGTTTTTGCTTAGGTAACGATTGATCTCATAAGAGGCTATTATTTATCTATTTTATGTGTGGAGAAGAAAATAAATGGGAGGATATTTTTGAGGTGTCTCTTTCTTCGTTGGTGGGTATGGGCGTGGCCTAATTCATTTGAGCTCCATCTTCAACTTTGGGCTAAAGTGGGCCCACTCCAATAACTATTGGATCACCTGGCAAAGTAACTCAGACACTAGCCTTTTAGTCCATCCCTAAAAGTAGGTGGCCCCAAAAACAGGGCTTTCTCTCTCTGGTACATTCTTCCTATCTTATGAATTTCAAATACAAATTTGAAACATTTTGGGTCACATTTCTTTCTTCTGTTTAGAAATTAATTTTAATTTAATTGAAAATTGTTGTTATTATTTAGTTTATATATATACAAATATATAGCTAATGCATCATAGATCTCTATCCTCCTAAATTTATATGAATTTGTTACATTTCATCAATCAAAATATATTGGATTCCTCATAAATGCACCATAAATTAAGAAGATAGAGAACTATGATGCATTAGCTGCACATTTTGAAGTAATAAAACGTTACCTTTTCTTTTATAGCTTCTTAGTTTGTGTTAGTTGTGCATATGATTGGTAAGGGAAAAAGTTTTGGATTTTACATTCTCCTCACCATATTCTTAGAATAATCTTGATCTCTTCTTCGCAGTGCAATATGCAAGAAGGCAAGAAGGAAACCTATGGCTGGAACTTGAGGAGCTTAGCCGTAGCTACTGTTCCATTCACCATGAGTTTTTCAGAGAAGAGATTGATGCTCCACAAACTGCTTTCTCTTTCCTCTTTGTTCTGAAAGCAGCTAGCGACAACATCAAAAGGGCGAATCATTACAGGTTCAACAGCGAAAGATATCTTCTTCTCCGGTTATTAGTGAGAGGATAAAAATTTAGAGAAAGAAGTAAAGAGCCGAAAGAAAAACAAGAAGAGGTAACACTGATCTATTACACTACTAATTACAAGAGATTGTGCTACTTGATCTATCGACACTTTATTCCCTACCCTAGCATTGCAGGTTACTTTAAAGTAACAAAAGATGAAGGATCTTAGGAAGATTATATCAATCATCCTCAAAATTATCACAATAAATTTCATTTCATTTGTTTTATTGATTATAAATGATGCAGATAAAAGCATTTTAAAATAATTGTGATTATAAATGATCATAGGTACGTTATAATTTTTCAATGTTGAGATGAAATCAGAGTCCACTCCTCTTTCACCAATTGCTGCTCTTCTACTTTTGGGTTTCAATTATCAGCCATTCGTTGATATTTTAAACTTCTATGGTCTCTATCTTGCCTATCTCATTAAATACATCTTCATTCTTCTCCTTCTTAAGTTCACCTTAACATCCGACTGCGTTGTCCTCCCTGTCTTCTTCCCTTTGGCCTTGAAAAGTTAGAATTTTCCTTCCATGAAATTTAACATTTTTTTTCTATTAAATATGAAAGGTTGACTTGTTTTTCGAGAAGTTAATTTTGAATTGTTCACTTCTTGGTTAACCCTTGCATTAGAGCTAAAGCCCAACAGATTACACCGCTGACTTGATGATTGCCTATCAGGGGTGTCCAAAACCAAACTAGAATAAAAGAATTGAACCAAAATTATTCAATTTAGTTTGGTTCGGTTTGGATCAATTTTACACACCGTAAAACTGATTGTTGGTTTATTTTGTTAAGAACTTGGAAAATTTGGTTCGGTTTTCAATTTGTCTTTCTCAAAACCGACAAAACCGAACCGAATCGGATTAAATTTTTAGGGCTTGTTTCGTCTTCTTGCACTGCGCGTGCACCTGGTCGCGATTCGTGATGACCAGACTCATAAATTGATTTGCAATTTTGCAACGCAGACTCTTGTTAAACTTCAACTTGTGGGCTCAGGTTGTACTGCTTCAGTTTTGCTCACGGCCCCCTCTGAAACTCACGTAGTCGTGTCAATGCTCAGTGAGAAAGGCTCACGTTGCCAATTGCCTATGTTAGCCTAAATGTCTTAAGCTTAGTTTATTTTAATGATGATTATTCTGATGGAAATAATAAGTTGTTTATTGTATTTGTATTGATATTATTCTTAATGGTTTAATTATAATATTTACATGAATAATATTAGAAATACCCTCAAAATGGATATTAACTTGTGCCAACATGTTTATCTAAGTTTATGTTGTGAATAAATATCATGTTGGGAGTTGGAAATATCAAGGATGATAAAGTGAAGGCAGAAGGTCGACAAAACAGGCAAAGGGTCAACCAAGTAAAGCTGCTTAGTTAGAAAGGGTCGACCGCAAAAGAGTCAGATTGCTCGGGAGGTTCAGCAACAAAGGAAAAAGGTCAACCGTACGATCGATCGCGAAATGTACAAATTGCTCGGGATGACCAGCAACAAAGGAGCAATCAACCGAAAAAAATGGCAAATTGCCTCCAATGGTCAAATCCCAACAGCTGGACTCCAACGGCATATGAAACGGACGACCAGAAGGAAAAAGGTCAATCGCTTGAGCATTGTCTATATATAGAAGATACTTCGAAGCTCAACATAACGAACCGAGAGAAGTAGTGAAGCTCTGCCAAATTTTACACTCGACTTCTCTTACTTTTAAGTAAGCTTGTAATCCAACTCTCCCAACTCCAAACTTGAGATTTCAATTTGGGAGAGTTTGTAATAGTTTTTGTGCTTACATTTCCAAAACACTTTGTACTTAATTATAAATGGTGACTTCCTATGAATTCGTTAAATTAGGGTGACGACCCGTAACAGTCAAGGCTCGATTGACACATGGATGTTCAATCCAAGTGTGAGGCCCCCTAATAGTAAAAAAGAAATGGTGACTCCCCAAAATAGTCAAATTGTAAGGTTTGTATAACACTCATAAGTCAAACATCGTCAACCGGAGAGATTGGACGAGATTAGTGATCTCCAAGTGAGACTTGGAGCATGGACATAGGCAGAGTTACCGAACCGCGTAAACAACATTGTTTGCACTCTCTTGACCCTTACTCTTTACTTTTATGCATTGGTTTATTATTTGTATGCAAAAAATCACATATGGTATTAGAGAAATAATTATCACACGAAAAGATTAAAACGCTTAATTCATCCTCCCCCTTTCCTCTATTGGCGTGCATAGGTTCTACCAGTGGTATCAGAGCGGGTAATTAAAATTTTTGTGTGATATTGATTGTATTGTGCATATTGATTCAATTTTGGTTAAATTCTATCTATTGATTTTTGGATTGCTTGAATATCTCAAATTGCATTTATTTATGTAACGACCCGATTTTTCTTATAGTTAAAATCTTGTGAAATTTAAAACATTTTCTTTTCTTTTATAAAACAATAGCGGAAAACATTTTTAAATCAACATCAGAGTTCTTTTATGAAAATCGATTTGTTAAAATCCTTTTTCTTTTACTTGTTACTTAAATTTGTTATAAACAGTGAAAGACTTATTATAAAATTCTTTTTCTTAATTTACAACAAAAACATAAAATCGTTTATTTGAAAAGAGAATAAATGAATAAAGTGTTACTTTATATTTACAAAATTCATTTTCTCTTTACTTTCGTTTAGCTTGGCCAGCCACAAGTTCCGCCCGTGCAAATCCTTCATCGACTGCTCTTTAATCTGTTTGTTATATCTCTCGTACTTGTACCTATATCGTAAGACATAAACGATGAGTCTAAGGCTAAGGAAGTAATAATACCTAATATGCTACATGCACATGTTGTACCATTTTAAAACCGTGTGCAGTTTCTCTTTTCGTTCTATTTCTTTTTATCTTTTATCTTTTCACTTTTATGTACTTTCTTTTTGTTTCTGTTTCCATTCATGTTTCTGTTTCCGTTCCTTTTCCTGCATCCGTTTCGGTATTCGTGATCGTACACATTTCTGTATCCGTTCCCATGTCTGTTTCTGTATCTGTATCCGTTTTCATTTTTGGAAACTCATTTCCATTTCCAGTTTCGTTTCTGTTTCTGTTCCTGTTTTCGTTTCGGTATTTGTGCTCGTACCATTTCCGTATCTGTAACAACCCGATCCTAATTTCTTTCATTAAATGATGTAATCAACTTTGGAGGAATATATCGGCATAATATTTATATATTTATATTGTCTCGATACATGTTAAGTTGTGACTTATAATACGTGGAAATAGGATTCGAATAAAAACTTAGTCGAAAATGCGAAGGAGTGAAGGTCAGGCGACTTCGGACACCACGTAGACGAGGTCCGACGTCTGAACGAGCACTTGGGGACGAGGTCAGGATGAATTTTCACGTCCTGAGTGATCCTGTCGTCTTGCGGACGAAGCTGCGGATGATGCGGACGAGAGCAGCACGCGTTCGATTTGAATCTGTCCAATTTTTGGACACATTCGGATGATATATGCGGACGGTGCGGGCGAATACAGGATACATCCACATCGAATCGTCCATCTTATGGACACTCTCGGACGATACATGCAGACGCAAAATGAAGTCCGAACTTGGACTGTGGACGGTATGAGCAAAGGTGGGGATGCCAGTTTCCGTCCGAAGACCCCGATTTTGCCTGTGGAAATTGGTCTTGCGGACGTGACTAAGTCATCCACATCTCGTCTGAATTGCAGCAGACCAGCGACTTAATAAAATTAAAACAGAATGAAAACGACACTAAACCAATGAGAACGCGACTCCATGACACGAAATCACACGCCGCAGGCGACCAACAGTGATTTGTTCACTGCCAAGCCCTGCTGGAGGTACGGATGGTCTCCAAGGGAGTCCCCCTCCTGCCTATTTACTTCCAAGCTACATTTCTTCTGGGTATTGTTGGTCTTCTCTGACTTGGGTGCTGTTGGAGGGTCTGCTTCGTGAAGGGTGAAGATAGAAGGGGGAGGTGCTGCTGGGGGATTGAATCATCAACGAAAGGGGTAAGGAATGTGTTGCCTTGGCTTGAGGAAGCCCTACACGCAAGTAACTGTGTGTGCGAGTAAATGTTTTGCTGTAGAAATTTCTATAGTTCTTTAGTTGCTTTCTGTTGCCGTGAAATGTTTGGAGAATGCGTTGTTAGATACTTCACTGTAGTCCGTTTCTACCTAGTTGTTGTTGTTGAAGTTTTCTTTTTAACTGTTTATATTCTCTGCGACCTCGTTGATGTATTTTTCTTTCCCTGCAATGACTTGTACATAACTGAGAAGATAGAAATGGATAATAAACTGCTACGGTATAGATTCATGTTCAAAACTGATGAACTAAGACTGACTGAAGGAAATGATATATACGTAGGAGTCATTAGCAAATGTTTCAAAATATTAATCCCCTTTGCTGCTGTTATTCGTTATTCATATTGTTAATCTTCGTAGAAAGCATGTTCATTTTTGTTACAAGTGCTATATTTATTGCTCATGAATCGGTTCTACCACTCGTTATTACTGTCATATTCAGTGATAAAAATTAAATCGGTTGTACACTTTTGCTTTTGTGTTGCCTTGTTGCTGTCATGGTTTCATTTATACTGAATGTATGCTGCTGTTTAGCTTCAGTCGTTAGAAGCATATAACACTGTCCTGATCCGCTACTCTTATAACCGATTAAAAGCATGATTCGGGTTCATTTACTGCTGTTTCATTTTAGTGGTTGAAGAGCATATTCTCACTGTTTAATCCTGATATTTGTCATTGCTGTTATGTTTGACTAAAGCATGATAAATGTTCTGACTTGCCATTGTTTCGCTCGGGTAAATGCATGCTTAGATGTCCAATACGTCACCGTTATAGTCGATTAAAAATAGGCTTGATTAAAAATATGCTCAAATGCTTATATTCTCTACTGGATTGTTTTGATCGTTAAAAGCATGAGTAGTTCTTTTGTGTGGTCAATTGAGAAGCATGATTAAATGTTATAAGTTGCTATTATATTTTGTTAAAAGCATGCCCAGTGACTCGTACCTTCTGCTGTTATGGTCCATGAGTGCCTGTTTAATTGTTCGTAACTTCCGCTGAATATTCCATTTAGAAGCATTCTTAATCATTTATGATTTCTGCTGTTATATTCGATAGAAGCACGTTTAGTCATTTACGATTTCCGCTATTATATTTGATTAAAACATGCTAGTCATTTACGATTATTGCCATTAATTCGATTAAAGCATGCTTAGTCATTTACGATTTCCGCTATTATATTCGATAGAAGCATGTTTAGTCATTTACGATTTCTGCTATTATATTCGATAAAAGCATGCTTAGTCATTTATGATTTCCGCTACCACATTCGATTAGAGTATGTTTAGTCAATTATAATTTCCCTGTTATATATTCGATTAAAGTATATTTCTGTTGCCTCGTTTTAGTCATTAATAGCATGTCTAGTTTCACTTGAATTTCTATGTTATTTGTTTTTCTTCGTTTGTTGCTACATACGAACACGCTCTATTACTCGTTCTGTTTATTATTATGAATTCCTCTAAAGTGCTTTCCTTTACTTTCATGTATGTGCTATTTGATTTAGAAGTGTTAGGTTGTATTCACAATAATAGAAACCAAGTAGGGGTACCCCTCGGGGTGGTACCCACATGGATGAGTGAGGGAAAAACGTAAGAACAAGAATGTTCGGGATGAACCTGTTACGCCATCACTGAAGAAACCCTCCGGCGGGACACGCCGGAAGGGAAGAAACTCTGAAGGCGGGACATGCCGGAAGGGGAGGACCCTTGAAGGCGGGAAACGCCGGAAAGGGGACGAAAAAGGGAGTTGGAGGGCGGATGGGTAGCAGAACTAGTTCGCAGTTAGGCGAAGCCCCCAACCTCAAAGGGAACGAGGACCTAGCTGCAAGTAAAGGGTTAGGTTCAGTCAACTATTCCTATGCCGGGCGAGACATACTGGACCACAGAAAGCTTTATCTTTTTTTTTTTGTAGTGGGCTTGTCCTACCGGACGACAAGAACTTTTATCTTTCATTAACCGTTCGTTCATATTTCTTCTTGTTTTTCGTTTTTCCTTTTCAAAACCGTGCATAAAAATCCTTTTCGTATTCTTTTGAAAATCATGATGCGTGATGCTCATGAATGTATACAACTTCTAATGTCTAAATAAGGAAGCTAATTAATCATCCAACATAGACATGTTATAAAAACAGTAAACAACGAAACATGCTATTTAAAACTGTAAACAACGAAACATGTTATTTAAAACTGTAAACAACGCAACATGCTATTAATAACTATAAACATCGAAACGTGCTATTAAATACTATAGACATGCTCAATAATCTACTAATAAAGCTGTAAACAACAAAACATACTTTTAAAAACTATAAATAACGAAAATGCATATCCTATTCTTGTGATATAGGGCCCGAAGACCAAAGCACACACATGTCATGGTCCTTTGTCTTGCTCCTTTGTCTAAAGAGCATCTTCTAACACCTCATCATGGTCTTGTGCTCGTAAAGTAGGGGTGCTGGATATACTTACTTCAAGTTGTTGTTGTAACGACCCTGATTTTCGTAAATCGTTAAAATAGTGTAAAAATTTGAATTTTTCTTTTTGAGACAAATCAGAGTGCGTAAATCTGAATCGCTACTAACATCTTTCTTAAAACTCATTGTGAAAACCAACTTATTAAATGTGTACGGAAGCGTAAATACTGTGATGAAAATCATCTATTTAAAATCTTGGGGAAGCGTAAGAAATCTTTCAAAAGAAATACTAAGCCATTCAAACATTATGTCTATCAAATAAATCTTGACCATTAACTTCGTTGATTCACAACCATTTACTCTCCTTGTCTTTGCCTTGCCAGCCCGAATCCCGTGCATGTGAAATCATCCACCCCTGCTTCATCATGTGTTTCTCATCTATAGGATTGATATACGCCTATAGAGGGGGGTGAATATAGCGTTTTAATAATTTCGTGCGATATTTTAATCTCTAATTACCCTAAGTGATTTAATGCATATTATTAAAATATCAATAACAAATATATGCAATAATATAAAGAGTAAGGGTTAGAGAAATGCACACAATATTTGTTTACGCGGTTTGGCAAACTAGCCTACGTCCACGCTCCAAGTTGCACTTGGAGATACACTAATTAATTGGCTTTCGGGTGCCAATAAAACCGTTTACAAATTGACTATTAGACGGAGCGTCACCCTTGACTAATTCTTAGGTCGTCAACCTTAGACTCTTACGAGTCGTCACCCTAAATTGACTATTGCGGGGCGTCACCCAAGTATGATGAATTCTAAGGGAATCACCATTTACAATCAAGCACAATACTAATCTCGAAAACTTAAGCTTAAATCTATCTAATCCGAATTCTCCCAAAATATAACTCTCAAGTTCGGAATAGGGACAATTGGATATATAATAGCTCACAGTGGGTAATATCCGAGTATTGATTTCAGCAGGGCTTCGCCTCGAATATTCGATTCGTTCCTTGTGGAGAGCATAGAGTGATCCTCTATTTATACACACTCCCACTGCTGCTTCCGGACGACCTCAGCATCCGCACCTATCGTCTGCACGACCGTTGCAAAAATGCCCATTGAAAATATAGCCGTTGGACAGAAAATTCTGCACTTGCGGACACCAAATCCATCGTCCGCTGCGTCCGCATATATCGTCCACACAAATCCGGAATTGGACAGATTCAAAGCGGATGCCATTCCTTGCGTCAGCCTCGTCCGGGTATATCGTCCGCGACGTCACAGAGATGTTGAGGACGACTCTTCTTCAATTCCCGTCCGCACAGCTGAAGACCTGCGGACGCCAATTCACGTCCGCCTCGTCCGCGACTATCGTTCGCTTCTCACTGAATTGGACAGAGGCAAATCGGACGCCTACGCCTCGCGTCCGCCTCATCCGCAGCATCCGCAACTGCATAGCCTACTTCATACTTTCACAAAATGTTTCCTCTAAGTCATACGAACATTCCATTCTCCTGCATAGACTTAGAGAAACACATTAAACATTCCCAATACCCTTAATCAAGGGTATTCTCAATTTAATCGAGAAATATGATATAAAGGAATTCAATGTATAAACAACTTTTACACTTTATTAAATTTCACATCATCTAGATCACATAGTCTAAACAATTTCCCTTATAGATGATGTCCAAAACATATAAAGTTGTTTATTTCCTAACCTAAGCATGTGCCACAAATATTGCATATTTGATTTACTCAATTAAGTTATGCAATTTATCCACCAATTAATCCAAGTAACATGCTACTAAAATACAACTTATTGATTTATTAAATTACCAAACAATTTAGTCATCATCAAAATACAACTTAGCCTAACAAAAAGGCTAACATCATCTACTTCTTATCCGTTTACTATCTGTTCGTCGTTGTACCTACACCACAAGTAAGGACGTGAGCTTACGCCCAGTAAAGAGATGGGGGAAAACAATTTATGCATTTCTCTCTTTAGTTCTTCTTGGAAGTGGGCCACCCAAACCAAACTCTTTCATTACGTTCGTTTTCTTTATTCTTTCTTTAACTCGTACATCAAGCTGGAGATTGGGGGTGGTCCTTTGAGATGGCCTAGCTGTACGACTCTAACCTCCTTGTGCCCATGCTAGTACCTTTACTGACTAGGTGAGGGTGTATCCTAGCTGCCAGGCTAGATCCGGACTACCCATCTACCCCAACTCCCTATTCGTTCCCTTTTTCAAGCGTATCTTGCCTTCTGGGTTTTTTTCTCTTTCCGGCGTATCCCGCCTTTAGAATTCTTCCTCTTTTCGGCGTATCCCGCCATTAGAATTCTTCCTCTTTCCGGCGTATCCTACCTTTAGAGTTTCTTCCCTTTCGGCGTATCCCGCCTTTAGGGTTTCTTCGGTGACGAACGTTTCCCGCTCGTCCCGAACATACTTGTTCTTAGCATTTTCCTCATTCGTGCATGTGGGTACCACCCTGAAGGTTACCCCCTACTTGCTTTCTATTAACATGAAACATAATACATTATAACGTACATTAACGGAAACTGAAATACACATTGAAGTAAACATACTATAATTGAACTTGCGCAATTGAAAGCATATGAAGGTATAAGGAACAATTATGATATCGAATTACAACAGCGGCTAATAAGACAATAAAGCAACATACGACAATTATAATTAACTAAACATGCTGATACAACTAAAACTAGAAGATTCCTATCCAGAACCAAGAAATAACATTTACGAGTCAAGTTTGTCATTCATCAACTATTTCACAATCCACATTTAAAGAAAACAATGAAAATACGACATGACTTACAACGTTCATGCATCTTAACTCCTTAAACCTTTTTCCTTCGTTTGTTTAGTTAAGTAAACCTTTTTTCTTTCATTTGTTTAGTTAACTAAACATTTTTCCTTCGTTGTTTAGTTAACAATTCACATAGGGAAATCAAAGTTCATTCATGCTCATCACACATCCTCTTTTTAGTTCATCATTCTCTACCTTTCCACAACTATTTCATACTTCATAAAACTCATTCGTCAACTAATAGCATTTACACGACTATTCAGCAGTATTTCGTTCACCTAATTCATACTCTAAATCAAGCTTAACAACAGGATACTAACATGTTCTTTTGATGGACAACATACAACAAATGAACTATATCAGATTATGACCAAGTATATAATCAAACTACACATGCCTTTTAACAACCAACATACTGCGAATCTATAACACCTAGCATGCTTCTAATTCGAGTACACAAGAAACAATTATAATGCTATAAACAGTAAGCAAAACAAGACATTGTGCGTGCGTTGGGTTTATTACTAAGAGAAAGATTAATATGTTTTTGACATGCTTCACAATAACTGAAAAGGAAACAACGATAACTACATAAAACATGCTTCTATGTGCTTCTTAATATCTTAATAGAAACGGCAGTAAACTAAAATGAGTCCTGCTTACATATACTTCTCCATAACTGAAAGGAAACAAAACTTCTAAGTAAACTTACGGCGAGCAAAGGAAATAACATTTAGAATAGACTATATGTTTAACACCACACTATAGAAATCAGTAACTTCTTCAATATTTATCTAACATTATAACTTCTTCAACATCATTAGAAATCAATAAGAAACATAGAGTCTTTCTCTAACATTTTAACTTTTTCAACGTCACTAGAAATCTGTCTAGGACTCGTTCTCCTTTCTCATTCATTTCAACTATCATTCTTTTTCATTCGAACTTAACAAGCACTTTCCAACTTACAGAAAGGAAGCATGTAACGTCTATCACGAAAACCAAGCAACTACAGAAATAATCTAAATCGGACAACAAAACCACTCACACACAATACAATACTTGGGTGTAGGGCCTCCTCTGGCCAAGACAATTCAAATCCTTACCTTAGTTCTTTATTGCGCTCAAGCACTTAGCCACTATCCTTTTTCCCCCGTTATGATACCTGAATCGATCGAAACATCATATCATTACCCATCACCAACTCTTCATCACATATCCTTAACAATTAGAATAGCAAAATCTCTCACAACAATGATCCAATAGAGGACAATTGATTGAGCCTAACCATGACACCACACATTCATTATCTTCCAGCAACTAATCAATCCATTACAGGGCTCAACACTATGAAATTTCTTTAACATAAATCTTCACAGAATACTAAATAAACTAACAGAGTATTTCACATGCTTTAACAACATTAGCTTAACAAATCTTCCGTTCGTTAACATATCCATGCTTCAACTAATTTAACAGAGAATGGAATGCTCACCCCAAAGAAGCTATGAAACTCCACCTGAATCTAGAGAGAATCACGCAGGCAGGGAGCAGCTCACTACAAAGCTCCAACTTCCAGCTCACTGCCCAGCTCCCACTCCTCACGTAGCTTACTTCTCACTCACGTTCACACACCTCATAGCCCAACACTAACCACTCTCTTTCTCACTCAGGTCTCTCTTTCATGTATAGCAGCTCCTTGTCCAGCAGAATTTTCCTTCAGCAGAAACGAAGGAGAAGATGAATAAAAATGCAGGAGGAGTTTGCAGTAGATGAAATAGAGAAAGAATCTACCTATGAGACAAACGGGAGACAAGGCATGCACGTAGGGTGAGCTACTACCAGGAGGAGACACCTATCTCACCGAAAGTGCGAGTATTAACTCTCTAAATGTCGAGTTACGTCGATTTTTCTGACTTTTATCTCCTGATTTTTTGCAGATCTGCTGCGATTCAGACTTGTGCGGACACCGTACTGTCGTCCGCCAGACCAAAAATACACAGCAAATACATGGCTTCAGACGGAAAAATGGCGTCTTCACTATGTCTGTACCGTCCGCAGCCCTGTTTCGGACGCCATGCCGTCCTCCGCATCGTTCGTATGTGTCGTCCGAATTGTCCCAAAAATTGGATAGATTTATTTGGACACTGAATCTAGTCCTCCGCAATCGTCAGCAAAGCTCCAATGTTTAAACAGATTCATTTAGACGTTGCCTCGAGGCGTCCGCATCGTCTGCACCTTCCATAGGCAGCGTCCGCATCCTCACTGCACAATGAGTTTAGGACACAGATTCGCGTCCCGAGTCATCCTCAAGTCCATTTTCTCCACTCTCACTATCTTTTTGCACTCAACGTGATCCCCACGTCGTTTCCTTCAAAGATACACGTCACAAATGTCACGTGTAAATGCGAGATGAAATATCCTCGTAATCCCAACACTTCTATTTCATCACGTATACGGGAAAAAACGATACTGAAATGTTTATTGATTTAGCGCTCCAAACATCCTTGGTAATATCCCGATAATTATCCATCTTAAAAATATCGGGATGTTACAGTTGTAGTATCCTTTCAAATGAGGATTGCGTGTTAAGGAGTTGAGCATGTCGACTATTGGGAAGTTTCTCATACCTTGTGATTGGTGGTGGTGAGATGGCCTTGATAAATTTTGGAGCATACCTTTTCCTCAAGTGTAACTGAAAGTATAGATTCCAGTGAAGAACAGTCTACCTATTCAGAGACAATGAGTTTAGAAAATTCTGAAAAATGGATGATTGTTATGCAGAAGGAAATGGAATCTCCTCAAAAGAATGATACATGGGACCTAATTAAATATCCAAAGGACAAAAAAACTATCTGTTGCAAATGAATGTTCAAGAGAAAGAAATGTACACCATGTGTTGAAGAAGACATGTACAAAACACGTCTGGTTGCTAAGGGGTACAGTCATATTCCAGTTATAGACTTCACTATGTGTTTTCTCTAGTTGGTAAGCATAGTTCGATTTGAGTTTTCCTGGGTGTTGTGGCTATGCACAACTTTAAGCTTGAGTGGTTGGATTTATAAATTGCATTTTTGCATGGAAAACTCAAAGAGGACATCTATATGCTGTAACATAAAAACTTTATAGTTTCGAGAAAAGAAAACTATATTTGTTCTTTGAAAAAGAAATTTTTTGGTCTTAAACAGTCGCCAAACAATGGTATAAGAGGTTTAATTCATTCATATTTGCTTAGGATTTCATGAGCAATTATGATAGTTGTATCTACATAAAGAATAGTAAGAGTGATTCAGTTGTTTATCTTTTCTTATACGTTGACGACATGTTAATTGTAGCTGAAGAAAAAAAAAAGAAATCAGATGGGTCAAAGCACAGTTGAATAAAGAATTTGAGATGAAAGATTTTAGAAAAGGCAAGAAGATAATTGGTATGGAGATACAGAGATAGAAAAGTTGAAAAATTGTACCTAAGTTTAATAGAGTACATTCAGAAAGTTCTATGTAGGTTTAATATAAAAAAAAGAATCTAAACCAGTTGGTACTCCTTTAACAGCTCATTTCAAGCTTTTAACTGTCTTATGGCCGCAATCAAATGATTAAATTAATTATATGTTATGAGTTCTGTATTCTAGTGCAGTGAGATCTCTCATGTATGTTATGGTTGCACTTGTCAAGATTTATCTTAAGTAATCAGTGCAGTTAGTAGGTATATGGAAAATCCAAGAAAAGAACACTTAAAGTTGTTCAATGCATTCTTAGGTAGTTGTGTGGGACTAGTAATGTTTGTCTTCAATTTGAAAGAACTATAGATCCAGTGATTGGGTACATTTATTCTAATTATGCGAGAGACCTTAATAAGAAGAGATCTCTTATAGTATATATCTTTATAGTTGGGCTTGTGCTATTAGGTTGTAAGCTACCTTACCAGATACCATGGTGTTGTCCATTATAGAGGGAGAATATATGATTATTACAATGACTTGTAAAGAAGCTATATGGTTAAAAGAGTTGTTTGGTGAGCTCAGTAAAAACTTGCAAATTGTTACAATATTTTGTGACAATCAGAGCGTTATCTTGTTCACTAAATATCAGATGTTTCATGAAAAGATAAAACACATCAATACTTGGTATCATTTTGTTCGAGAAGTGGTTGCTCATGGTGAGTTTGTTGTGAGTAAAATCAATACTTATGATAATCTTGTTGATATGATGACCAAAACTTTACCTCTACCAAAATTCAAGAATTGTTTGAGTTTGATTGGTATTAACTATTGATTTTGCCATCAAGGCCTTTTGTGGAAGAGAAGGTTTGTTGGAGTTTTGAAGATATATTTTATATACTAAAATTCACTTCAAGATGAAGATTGTTAGAGTTCGGTATGACCTGAAATCTATATGGGACAAGCCAGTTTCAGGCCACGTTAGGAATCTCAGCATGACTAGGGCATTCGATTCTATATATAAATATATTTTTGAGTCGCAAAACTCATTGTACTCATTTTGATTAGTGATTTTTCTCTTCTGCCCATGATTTTTTACCCTTCTTGGATTTTTCACGTAAATCTTGGTGTTCATTATTTTTTTATTTTCTTTTTCGATTCTCAAATTTCAATAGTGGCAATATTGGTACTCAAGTTTTTATATATCAGGCTTTCGTTGATGACGATAAAAATAACTCACTTCCATTAATTTTCAAGCCATTTACTGGTGTCTTCAAAAGAAATTCAATTTGCGGAATGGACAAACTTATGATAGAATGGAGACTGAACCTAGATTAGATAAGTTGGTGCATAATGCATTTGGCTTAAAAAGCATCTTCAAACAACTTTAGATAAGTCGGAAACTTATTATGGTTGGATAACCCATAATCATCATGCTAGAGTCTTGGGGGATACACTGAGAAGACCAACAAAAGGGGCACTTGACTTGGGTAGTTCTTCGTTGCAGACTATATTTGAAAGCAAGGATTGAGATGATTCACCATTGAATGTCATAATTGGACCTATTAGCCATTATCTCGGTGCATACTCTCTTTCGGGCTATGGTTCAAATGATGCGTTTGGAAAACGAGTGGTTTATCTTTTAAAGAAGATCCCAAAAATTTTTAAAGCTGGTCTGATCAAAGGGAAGTTGGAACTTAAATTGGCACGACCCATTCCGCAATGGATAATCACCTTTCGGCGCAAAAAAAACAAGTTATTGGAATATTTATTTTTCGTAGTGAAGCTACGTTAATTTTTTAAGAAAAAACGTGACAACAATATTTACCTCGTTCATTTCTCTTAGTTTAATGTTTTATTTATTAACAAAAATTATTTAATGTTTAGGTTGTCATTCAACTTAGTTGTTTTGTTAATTTTCTATTTTTTTCTAAAATAACAAATTCCTTTATCCCATAAAATGTATTTATTACTTATTTTTTTAATTATAAAATCAGATTTAGATTATATACTTCAGGTGTCGGCACCATTCATATTTTAAACCTTTTCTTTAAATCAAATATACGTCGTGGCAAGTGGCACAACTGATAATTGTGAACACTTTTTTTTTAAATCAATTATATGCGGGCGCACAGGACGATACAATAAAGTTTAAAATGGCAATTGGCTCAGTTGATATTTAAACATTTTCTTTAAGTCAAATATTAGGGTTGTTTAAAATGGCAATTAACTCATAAAAGAACGAGAGATACACATTGAGTACAACTGATGTTTGATTTGATTGCCCAGGACTATTACATTAAGACAAGACTTCAATTTGTTTTATAATACAACCCCTCCCAAAGTATACAAACCCACACCACTTATTTACTAATTCAAACTCACAACTATTAACTCCTTATTATTTACATTTTTACAGCTTCTTCAGGTCGCTTTCCCTCACAAACAATCCATGAAATCCGTAGGGCACTCGCCGGGGAAGTTCCACCACCGCTACAATCTCAAGCTCCGCCGACTTCGCATCCATCACTATGAATTTCGACTTTCCTGTTATTTCTTCGTGAACGTAGCTCACCACATACCCATCGTCCTCCTCCGCCTCTGCATTATCCGGTTCTTTCGCCACGAAAAACGGCTCCCCGCCGTAGCACCCTGGCCCAAACATTCTGCACCCCACCGT
>JAJTVF010005522.1:0-12248 GCA_022433065.1 Begonia loranthoides
AATTTATGTATCGTACATGAAAATGAGAAAAACTATCAAACTTGGCCCGGCTCTGGTGGACCCTTGTGAACTTTCTTTGCGCGATTATGCCTTACACCCCGGAAGATTCGAGTCACAAACCTAGACCCATGACCTGCAACTCTCAAATTAGACAAACTCCCCTCTTCTTGAGCCGTCAAGTTTAATCTCTCCACTTTATTTCGACAGTATCGTCGCCAAGCTGCCTGCAAAACAAGAGCAGCAAAAGGGGCCCATTTCTCCCTAAATGTAGGGGAATCTCCCATCTCTCTGAAGAAGAGCCACCAGAATTTAGAGACCAAAATTTTAAGGTCCTTTGCCTTTAAAACAAAGGCCTCTACCTTTGAATGTGCTCTCACAGTCTTTGTTGACATAGGGACATTATTCGAAAAGGGTGTATTAAGTGCCCAATCTATAAGGTCCTTCCCGTAAAAGTCGCCTTTTTTCAAGTACTCTATTGATGTAGTTCCGGTTGGGTACGTCCATATTTGTCATTGTGTAATGAAGATCATCTCATCAAGCGGCTCGCCTTCTCGTGCAATGAAGTTGTGCTCGATATATAATACTGGTTTGAGATAATCGTAAATCGCATCAAATAGATTTTGATCCATGTTTTTGAGAATGGGAACCTAGTGACATGAAAATATAATGTTCAAAATTTTGAATAATGGTAGTTAGACTCATTTAATACAAAAAAGGTAAAGTGCATATTAACCCTTAAATTTAAGAGTAAAGACCAGACACATCTTTTACTTTGTTTTTGGCAAATAATTTCCTGAATTTAAGGGCATTAGTAATAAGTCTCCGTTGTTAGGGATGACGTCAAATAAATCAAGTTTTTTTCACGCGATCTTTTCTATTGGGCGATTTTTAGAGAGAAATTGATTTCTGGAGCTTGGTAGCTTCTCAAAAATTGACTTCTACATTGAGTTTTCAAACTTATTTCTCTTTGAAAATTGCCAAAATCGTTTTACTACGTAACAAAAAAAGTAATTGCTAACGCTTTCAAGATGAGAGGGGTAGTTTTTCTAAAAAATATACAAAGACCTATTTGTTCTTCATCCATAAGTTTAAGGGCTAATATGCACTTTATCTAAACAAAAATAACATAGCCGATACACTTACCTTCGTTACTGGAATTTTGCATAGATGACGCTTTGTTGCTCTTTTGAGATCTCTAGGAAGATTGGCCAGGAGACTCTCGAGATCAATACCTTTCGTACTCCGCCATTTGAACTTTTTGGATTTCTTAATCTGAGTCTTGAGATTTCTTGGGAGAGAATGAAAAGCCATCCATAGTTCAATGTCTTGTCCTTTGAGTCTCATTTCTTCTAATCTTGCAATTTTGCTATGCAAGTATGTCTGTTTAACAGCAAAGAAAGCTGGTCATATATAACTACAAGAATTGCCTTAATTTCCGTTGCAGAAACCCGACATTTACCTGCAAATTTCCAATGAGAAATGCAAATAAAACTAGGCCGGAAGTTGAAATTATGGGTGCAAAGTAGATTTTCCCATATAAAGGTGCTTGTTTCCAAATTTTGACCATAAGAACTGTAGATTTCACAGATTAAAAACAAATCAAAACACTAACCCAAGACTTGTCCATTACATTTGTTTTTCCATCTAACATGTAAACCTACGACTCGTCGAAAAAATAACATCAATGAGAACTTACGTTGTTCAACCTTCGCTGATATCGACAAACAAAAACACGGTGGCTAAAGGGTGCAAAAAAGAGTTCATAAAATAATTATAATTGTAATATATAACAGTCCGAACCTTAGATTCTAAAGTCCCCACCAGAAGCAGAAAGAAATTTTCTTTAAGAAATCTCTCGAATTCACAATACCAGATTGAAGAGAAGGAGCAAAAATTTCAAAGTTCAACTGTCCGGCGTCTTTCTCCAAACTAGCGAGACAAATATCATTTGTGACTAAGCTACTTGCCGAGTTTTGATTGCAATCCAAAGAACACGAATTGGATTAAAAGAACATATTTCAATAACCTCATTGCCGTCCAAAGCGAAGAGTTCCATAAACCTGGAATCACAACTAAAAACAGCACCTGCAGATATGTATAATTATGGAAACCTATAACAAGATTTTGGGTAGAGGGAGCCCTATCATATAGAGTCATTTACAGATTGTGCCTTAAAGCTGTTTTTTTTCCTTTTAACAAACATAATTTTTATTTTTCAACTATAGACAATGTGAATATTGCCGTCAATTTATCCGTCAAATCCAGTATATATATATCATGTCATGTCTAACACTTTTGGTGATTTAAAATTTTATTGCACGATCGATACAGTTCAAAATCGTTTGAGATTAAATTGACAGAGCTCGAAATCAGAGTACAAATCACTGGAGGGGTTAGTCATGATGGTAAATCATCTTATTAAATGTAAAACACATTATACTAGTTTGGATTTAATGGATAAATTGACGACAATTTCTAAATTATTAGTATCTTAAAGGTGTAGGTACTGTTTGTAAAAAATAAAAATAAAAAAG
This sequence comes from Begonia loranthoides, assembly GCA_022433065.1. NCBI lineage: Eukaryota > Viridiplantae > Streptophyta > Magnoliopsida > Cucurbitales > Begoniaceae > Begonia > Begonia loranthoides. The sequence goes on from JAJTVF010005522.1 coordinate 2,535, forward strand.
TTTAAAATCTTTCAAAACGAAATGTTTCTGCAGAACTCAAAAACATCAAATATTGTAAGAAATTATATAATCTAGGGCAGTCCGAGCAAGAAAAAAAGTTCGTCCTTGAAAGTCACCTGTGGAAGTGGAAGAACAGAAAGAACATCGATGGGAAGGCTTGAAAACAAGTTTCTCTTTACTACTGCCCAAACACCGAGATTGTATTCGGATGGAGAAGTAACAGGAAACCAATACAATTGTAAGATTAGAAGAACAACATAGATTAAATCCGTGATAGATCGTAAAACTACGACGATAATCTTCAACTTTCCATCCCAACTGACACACTTGTTTTGCTCATCAATCACCAAAATGTAGCAGAACAGAGGATCCAGGGAGGCTGCAATGACGCACAAGAAAACCAAGATCTCGTTCCACAAATAGAACAGTCCATGTCTGTCCAGAAATTTCTTAACAGAAACCAACCATTTGCTTCGAAAATCATCAGAAAATTGAAGCTCGCCGAAGCTCGAAAGCCTATCGAAACTTGTCTCTGAGCCTCCTTGTAAGCTGTTTGATGCTGAAGTAGATGAGTTCAAAGCACTTGATGAACGCACTGCTCTGTTCGAGCAAAGTCGTTGCTTTGGACGATCCCGAAAAATCCAATTTTGAATCCTGAAATTAACTTCGTTAAGTGAACATAAGGAGGTTATTCAGCAGATGACAGAGATTAGAAGAATTCCAGAGGAACTCACGGCAAGAAATCTGGGTTAGTATTGTTTCAGTTCGACTATGCATATAGTAATCAAAGTCATCAACTTCAGCGCCTAAAAAAGAGAGAAGAAAAAGGAGCAGGAGGAGGAAGAACACATACTGTCAAACTTTCATGTCTGCATAAGAAGGGAAACCGTGCAAATCGCCATTAATATACCATCCTTGGCCATGTAATTTTCTGGGCAGAATCCCAATATCTCCTACACAATGGGTGAAGCAGAATTTGTTGTTTGATTGGGAAAAAGACTTGCTTTACTGTAAATAAAGGAAGCTGGCAATATATGACTGAAACAAAGAAATGGGTCCCCGATTTAATTTATCGTCCGTTTGCTTCTCGACGTCGATATTAATTACCTCGAAATCACGAAGAGGAATGTGAATTAGAAAAATGAATCATCGTCGCCACTGGAGTCGGGTCCAGTAGTAGAGTAGCTGCCTCAAAGCTTCAACTTTTTCTCTAGTAGTGTAGATATTTAGTCTTTATTCTGCAATAGTCTAGATAGAATTACTCTTCAAATAAATTACCAAAAAAAGTTCACTTAAAATTGAGAGCCAAATTGAATTATATCGTGTACCAACCTCGCTAAAACTATCATATTTTGTAATCAACGATAACTCAACTACTAATCTTTTTTTACTAATAAATTAATCACTGAACTATGAAAAATCATTGTCACGAACATCGCCGTTATGACGATCTGCAGCGGTTTAACAATTTAACCCCTGAATTATGATAAACTGTTGTAGTTTTACAAATTAACCCTTAAACTATGACAATCAGTCGTGGCTTTACAATTTAACCCTTGAATTATGATAACAAACCATTGCAGATTAACAATTTAACCCCTAAACTATGACAACGATTTATTGTGGTTTAACAATTTAACTCCTGAACAATGATGAACTGCCGTAGTTTAACAATTTAACCCTTGAACTATGACAATCCGCTGCGGTTTAACAATTCAACGCCTGAATGGAAAACGTAACAGTGGTGTTCACTCTGTCAATTTTTTATAGTTTAGTAGTTAATTTCTTAAGAAAAAAAATCAGTGGTTAACTTATCAGTGACAATAAAAGATGATGGTTAATTTATCTTTTTAAAAATGGTAATAGATGTAATTAAAAAATATTAAAAATATTTTTATAAATGCCAAATATAAATAGTCATTATCAAAGAGAAATAATTATAGATCTAAAAATTTTATATGAAAATCTAAATTGAAAAGAAAAAAACACTAAAACCAAGATCCATTAGAATCCCAATTGATTGATTCGCCCGTGGGTAAAAAGGAAAGCAGAGAATGTGATCCGCACAATAAGTAATGGTCTTTGATATGGGCCATGCAAATTCCTTAATCTTTACCAACTCAAGTTATAAGATAAGATAAGTTCTAGAGACTTGACTGAAAGAGTGAACATGCTACATAGTTGTGTTGTCTTACCAACTAGGTCCAGTCCAACCAACTTGGTCGAGCCAAACAGATCTGGCTAACCAGCTAGCTCTATCCCTTGCTTAAGTCAATTGAATTGGATACCCAATTATTCATTGTGTGACATCCACACACATAGAGGTGAGCATATTCTGATCTAGTTTGATCTTATTTCGGGGCCAAATCGAACAAAAAACGTGAAGTAATAGTTCTCATGGTTCTGAACTAGAATCAAAGTGGAACCAAATCATGAGATATGGTTATGTTCCATATCATTTTTTAAATAAATATAAAAATTAATATTATTAAAATACGTGTATTGAATGTTGGTTTTAGACTTTTTGGCGAAATTATGAATAAATTTCTAATTTTGGGTTGAGTTTGAACCAAATTAGAGTTGAATTTTTTGATTTATGGTTCAGTTCGATTTTTACATGACCCACGATCCCTCTAGATTTAAAACAAATTACGGTTTTCATAAGAGTTAGAACGAGAGTGAACTAGGACTGAACCGCCAATTTTGATTTGAACCGTAATTCTAGTCCAATTCTGCCCACCCCTTGACACACATGGTTGTTCATTCATTTATCTAATGCACATACGTGCAATACACGTGTTTTTCATTGTGCGATATTTGTGTTGGTTGTCATGTAATGATTGATGTACGATTTGTTTTTTTAAAGAAAACTAAGTTCGGTAAAAACATCGTCCACAAACATCAATTAAAGGTGCGGATTAATTTGGTTTAAAATCCTTAACATTTCATCAATGAGTGCAAAATTCTCGATATTTTATCAACACACGTGAATTAATAGAGTTTTGTAAAGTGGTTAAATTTACAACCTTTCTATGATGGGTGTAAAGTAACGAGGATTCATTATGAGACATTCTATTAATTTTGTACGGGGTGTTTAAAAAGAAAATGAATATGGGACGTTTGATTGTTCTGATTGTCAAAATTTATAATTAACAAATAATTAAAAAAAAATTACAAATTATCCATTTTCTTTTATGTGGTTAAGGGTCTCTGCTTTCTAAAATACACCACACAGGAAAAAGACACTGTTTTTTTGTTTTTTTTAATGTCAAGCCTCACTTTGAGATTTGTTGATGAAATTCAATACCAACTTTTCAGATTTATTTTGATGAAAATAAATTTTCAAAAATGAATTTAATTTGATGAAATTTAATAAATGTAATATCTGGATTTTAGGTCATATTAAGATTAGACTAAAAATAATAATAATTATGAATTATAGGAGATTATGAAATGTAATATCTCGAATTCGGATTATCGTAAGCATAGGATGATAGCGTTAATATTGGTAAATAATTAGAGTTATGTTAAGTGACTAACTAGGATACGGTGGCTCATGGTTTAAAGAGTTGTTAAAGCAGCGAATGAGATTGTTAAATTGGTAAAGGAAGTGTTGAGTGTCTAAAATTGGCAGTGGTGTGTGGACGGATGGACAACGTGAAATGGGTCGATCACAGGACCAAACGCTAAGGTGAGCGGCGTTGGTCCGATTGATCATGTGATCAACCATAAGTCTTGGAGAATCTGGGAATTACGACAAGGTGAGCGATCAAGTGATCAACCAGGACTATCGGCTTGCGGTTGATCGTGAGGATTTATAGTCGATCGTCGATCATCCAGGTCCACTAATTTTCCAAAGATATGCTTTTTAGCGTTACTCCGATTGATCATATAAAGGAAAGCTGATCGACCGGCCCCAAAGAAAAATTCAAATCCCGATACGGTGTTTTCTGGGATATCTCTATCTGTCCTTCATTTACAAATAGCAATGCAAATGAAGAGTTTGGTGAGATATTATGGGGTTATGTGAAGCCTATGAGAAAAGCCTTGTGGAAATATAAAAGAGAAACTGACAAGAGGAAAGAGAGAGGGTGAAGTCTTTTAAGAAAAATAGTGAAAGTCGAGGGAGAAATAGAGAGAAACAGATAGCGTTTGAGAGAACAAGAGAGGAGAAAAGAGAATAAGAGAGAAACAGAGAGGAGGAATGAAGATTTTGAGGAGAAGCATCAAGGTGCTTCAACGGTTATCTGTCGGGGTTAGATTTTGAAAATGGTAAGGAATAGTTCATGTGTGTGGCCAGTGGAGGCCTACATCATGAGATTAGGAATTATTGTCCAGGATCTTGTTTTGTTTGCGAATGAATATACTAGATATTGTGATGGTGCTTAAGTTGTCATATTCCTTGAATATTGCATGCTCAAAATAGTTAATAATAGGGCTAAGTGGATTTCTACTGCATTGTTTAACCGGTTAATCGAAACTGTAAGACGTTGGTAATAGCTCCTATGTAGTTGGAGAAAGACTAATCGATTAAGGCTTTGAATAAAACAATATTGTTCTTTGTGATGTTTTTCCATATTGCTTTCCTTGTGGGTTTCTGGTGATATAGAGATGCTTAGGAATGTTCACTCTGTTATACACTTGCTCTTTGTTTTAATGTTTTTCTCGGTTCGACTATGAGACAGTTTGGTGATTCTGTTCTCTGTGTTATTGTGAATGAATAATTACTTTGTTGAATATAGTAGATTTAAATGTCGTGATTCTTGGTGGTTCCATGTGTAATAATTAGTTGAATTGCATGTGTTCCTTCATTGTTATAGCATTGATATATGGTTAAGATTAGAGCAATTATTCACATGTATCATGATTATAGAAACGATTAGAAAGAACATGCATTACACGAGAGATAAATGAATTAAATGAATGTAACAGAAATTGGAGGTTAGGGAGGTAGTTTCAGATCTATTTGGGAGAACTATGAGATTTCATCCAATCCCTCGTCGAGATGGACAACCTGTTCTGCCCAAGATTAGATGCCAAGCAGCGACTATTCTCCTTGTGGAAAATATCTCCAATGTCCTAAATTTATATGAGATTATGGTTAAAGAACAGAAAAGGTAAATTCTTTTCTAACATAATCAGACATGAGCATGTATCATATTTCATTATATTCCTTGCTGAGCGTTAAACTCACGGATCATCTCATGATGTAGGTACACACGTTATGGAGGAGAGAATCAGTTGATGAATGATTTGACGATGAGACCGTGCTGGCTAAACGAAGCAAGAACGGTTGATGAAAAGAGGTTTTGTTTTTGATAAACAAAAATGTATATTTTAGGGTTATTTTATTTAATACCTTGAACTATATACACCTTTTTATCCAACACCTCGTGGATTAAAAGTTTGTAATGGACACCTTGTACTATTGGGCGTTTGCATCCGCCACCTTCCGTTTAACCTTCTGTTTTCATCAGATCTCCGAGTGCAGCAGGAAGGCGACGAAAGGTGAAGGGAGCTCCAGAAGATCTCTGAAGCTTGCTCTTCTCTCCTCTCCGAAGCGCTTTCTCCTCTTCTCTCCGAAGGGCGAAGGCGCAGACGAAGACGAAGACGACGACGACGACGACGACGGCTTGAAGCAAAGCCTGACTCTGCGAAGCGACCTCCGGCTGGGCGAAGACAAACCCTGCTCTGCGAAGGGTTCCCGTCTCTGCGAAGATGAAGCAAAGCCTTGCAACTCGATTAGGTATTGGGTCCCTATTTTGCTCACTGTTCTTGCGTGAATTTGAGAATTAATTTTTCTTCCTCTCGGTCACTGCTTATGGTGTTTTGGGTTGAAGGACTCCCAAGTAGTCTGTCCTGTTGTTTTGGGATTATTCTGTTGTTTCGGGATGAAGGATTCTGTTACAAGTGGGCAATACCTCGTCACTGGATATTGTCCGCTTTGGGCCTCCCATACGACCCGCACAAGTTTGTTCTCAGCCCAGGGCCCCATAACCCTAAGCCAAAACGCGTCCAACAGGCAAGGATAGGTACACACTTATACACTAGTGCCACAACCATCCCATTTCCGATGTGGTATTGCAGTCCCCTTGCAACCCACCAAGGGCCAAGGCCTAACCATGACAATCCACCCCCTTAGGGCCCGACCCGGTCTCCCGGCGTCGGTATTCCACAATTGGACATGGGCTGGCTCTAATACCACTATTACAAGTAGGCACTACCTCGTCGCTAGATATTGTCTGCTTTGGGCCTCCCATACGACCTGCACGGGTTTGTTCTCAGCCCAGGGCCCCATAACCCTAAGCCAAAACGCGTCCAACAGGCAAGGATGGGTACACACTTATACACTAGTCCCACAACCATCCCATTTCCGATGTGGTATTGCAGGTCTCCTTGCAACCCACCAAGGGCCAAGGCCTAACCATGACAAATTCTTCTGTTGTTTTGGGTTGAAGGACTCCCGAGTAGTGTGTCCTGTTGTGGGGATGGTATTGTGAATTTGCTCCCTGTTTTGCTCTGTTTAAACGGATGAATTGCACTCCTGTTTTGTTATTGTTGAAACACTTGTGTCTGAGGGTTGAACCGTTAGAAAATTAAAAATAAATATAGTTGAAGAAGCAATGAAATTTGCCATTCTCCTGTACTTCTCTTGGGATGGATTCAGCAACATGAAACCCATCCATTTGTGGTATAGAAAGTTGAAATCACTCTATTCTTCTGTAGAATCTAATTTCAATAATTTTGCTATGCTTGCCCATCTCGGTGTGTTTGCTTTCTCAAATATAATCTTTCCAAATAATTCAGACCATCTCCATCTTACATAACTGCACTGTCTTGTAATTGTCTGGGGAAATTTTGTGATTCCAGGAGTATGCGAAAGATTGATTGAGATAGCTGTCTGTTTTGATCAATTATTGCTCTATGATTGGTTATTGCTCTATGTTGAAATTCTATTTTATCAGATGTTAGGTTTTGGTGATTGGGTAGTGCTCTGTTTTGATTTTTGTTTGACAGCCAAATGTGGACGTTTTATGATCTGTTGCTTGAGGTTGGATCTACATCTCTATTAATGCATTACTTGGATCTACATCTCTATTAATGCATTACTGAATATTGTGAATATTTACGTCTTGCTGATTGAAGTTACCGCCTTGGCTGCCATTATTTAGGATTTAGGCTAAGTTGTTTGGGTTTACTCCTTACCCGATATACGGCTTTAATAGATACTCTGTGGAAGATGGTACTCGGTTAATTGGTCGTTGATGAGGACGATACTTTCTTGAAGTGGAGTACTCAAACATCCAGTTATTAAGTGAGAAATAGTGGCTAATTTTTAGAACAGAGCGTGAGGAACTTTGAATAGGAACTGAACGGCCGAGCGGTCGATCGAAGTGCTTAAGTTTAATAGTGAATTGCAGTTGCTGCTTAATGTACGGATGAGAGTTTTGATTGGGTTGACTGGTATTCGAATCGGGAATTGAAGGCAACTTGTGGGGGAATTGAATATTGTGAATTGATAGTTCGTTGTCTTTCAAGAAAAATTTGGATACGAAGATCTGATTTTTGAGCTTGCTGTACTGCCAACAGGAGTTGTTGAAAACTGCTGCTCCATTGTTGAGTTGACCTACCACTATTTTATTGGAAAAGTTTTGTTGAGTTCAGATTACACCTCTGACTGTAAGTTATCAATGGCTTTGAGACCGACCAGGAAGACGAATATAAGAAAATGAGTTTCTGGACTTGGTAGTTCCTCACGATCTGGAACTACTTATTTCTCAGACGAGTTCCAAACTGAGAGGGAGAAATATCTGTTCAACAATGACAACAAGGGTAGATCGCTGATATATTCCCGGAGGGTTCTCTTCCAGAGTTTTCAGTCCTTGATTTTAGGAGAGCTATTTGAGCATGTCAGGTTGATGAGGCTATGTTCTTTGGAAGGGACTTCGTACGAAAGATTAGTTGGACTATTTTAAACAAATTTGATGTTCAAGTCTCAATCGCTGGTAGGGAAAACCTACATCCTAGGGACCAAGATCGAACTTACTCTCAAAATTATCAATGAAGTAATTGGATTTAATGTCTCTGCTAATATGAAGCAATACTACAGTACTCCTCCGATCCGGCCTTTGTTCGGACCGATAGAGTGATTGAATTTTTTAGACAAATTAATAAAAATCCAAACATCGCAGGATATTTCAAGCCACAGGCTAATGATCTTCGCGAAAAAGAGCGAGTACTACGTCACATATTAACCTACACTCCACTACCGAGAGATGGCCATCGTGAACATGTAAGTTGTATGAACTTATATGTCATGGAGAAACTCATGGGTCATTGATACATTGGTCCCGACTTTATTATCTTGAATCTAATGAGTGAAGTCCACTCGAGTGTCGCAAAAAGTTTCCCCTACAACCCATTGATTACGACCATCGTCAGACACTTCCAAGTTCAAATTCCGGCTGGTGAAGCTATGCAAAAGGAAAAGGGCACGTATATATATGATAAGAACACACTAGCAAGGATGGGGATCAAGATGATGGGAGGACTGTGGTATTTCAAGCATAAAATTCGAGCTGCTAGGGCTGCAGCAACTCCAGTTGATGCTCATGTACCTCCAGCGTATTGTGTGCCTCCGATACCAGTAACTAATGATCCCGTAAATACAGATTTGCCTGCATCGTCTCGACCATCAAATCTCTATACCAGAGGAAGATTTTCGTTCATTGTTGGCTGGTATGGCGAATGTAACTTTCGATGTGCGAGGGATAAAAGAGGAAATAATGGGGATGAAAGATAGGTTCACTAGGCTTGACAAATCTAGTGAATTAGTGAGGAAAGACATCTGTTCCTTCTGGAAGTGGATCGAAGGGTATAAGTACGCTGATGAAAGCAGTTGGGAGCCAATATGAAGCTCGACCCAGAAGACCACTGGCTCCGTCTCTTCCAGATGATGACGACGATGATGATAAGCCCTCCTCACCTGTGCCTGCACCCCGAATGGATGATTGATCTGGATGTTTTAATTCATATGTAATTTAATTAAAGTGGAATGTAATTTTAGGAACACATGTGCACTTCACTTTAATCATGTACACATGTGCAGTTCAGCGAGCTGCACGGCGACGACTTCACTCACCCGTGCCTGGCGGCACCAAGCCGTTCGCCGCACCCTTCATTGCATTGCGGGAGTTGCCTCCCCTGTCTCCTCTCGAGTCTCTCGAGCTCTTTTCTGAAAAATGATTGCGGACCATTTCATTCTCTTCTCCCCCTTCTTTCAAAACCAAACTGTAGCGGGCCAAGCTAACTAAGCGGGCTCGATCAGGGCCCGAAAGGCAGGCCAAGCCGAACTTGAAAAATGGAGCTCGTGAGCCCGCCGAGCCCGCGCGCTGGCTTGCGAACCTGGCAGGCTGGCTCGGCGAGCCTGCTCACTAGCCACCCCTGGCGAACGGCAGCTCGATTGGAGGCCAGTTGGTTCTGCGTGAATCGGAGTGGAAGGATCGGCAATAGGAACCCTAAATTGGAGTGGGACGGATCGGCGATAGGAACCCTGAATCGATGGGCTGAATCAGACGGATCGGCAACTAAGCAGCGGCAGAGTGGAACGTTCGGAATGTCACGTTCCTGACGATGACAGTCTTGTTATGGTATTGCTAGGAAATCAGAGGAAACCAACAGTTGTATTGATAATGAGATAGCAATAGGAACAGA
>JAJTVF010005530.1:0-12250 GCA_022433065.1 Begonia loranthoides
AATTTATGTATCGTACATGAAAATGAGAAAAACTATCAAACTTGGCCCGGCTCTGGTGGACCCTTGTGAACTTTCTTTGCGCGATTATGCCTTACACCCCGGAAGATTCGAGTCACAAACCTAGACCCATGAGCTGCAACTCTCAAATTAGACAAACTCCCCTCTTCTTGAGCCGTCAAGTTTAATCTCTCCACTTTATTTCGACAGTATCGTCGCCAAGCTGCCTGCAAAACAAGAGCAGCAAAAGGGGCCCATTTCTCCCTAAATGTAGGGGAATCTCCCATCTCTCTGAAGAAGAGCCACCAGAATTTAGAGACCAAAATTTTAAGGTCCTTTGCCTTTAAAACAAAGGCCTCTACCTTTGAATGTGCTCTCACAGTCTTTGTTGACATAGGGACATTATTCGAAAAGGGTGTATTAAGTGCCCAATCTATAAGGTCCTTCCCGTAAAAGTCGCCTTTTTTCAAGTACTCTATTGATGTAGTTCCGGTTGGGTACGTCCATATTTGTCATTGTGTAATGAAGATCATCTCATCAAGCGGCTCGCCTTCTCGTGCAATGAAGTTGTGCTCGATATATAATACTGGTTTGAGATAATCGTAAATCGCATCAAATAGATTTTGATCCATGTTTTTGAGAATGGGAACCTAGTGACATGAAAATATAATGTTCAAAATTTTGAATAATGGTAGTTAGACTCATTTAATACAAAAAAGGTAAAGTGCATATTAACCCTTAAATTTAAGAGTAAAGACCAGACACATCTTTTACTTTGTTTTTGGCAAATAATTTCCTGAATTTAAGGGCATTAGTAATAAGTCTCCGTTGTTAGGGATGACGTCAAATAAATCAAGTTTTTTTCACGCGATCTTTTCTATTGGGCGATTTTTAGAGAGAAATTGATTTCTGGAGCTTGGTAGCTTCTCAAAAATTGACTTCTACATTGAGTTTTCAAACTTATTTCTCTTTGAAAATTGCCAAAATCGTTTTACTACGTAACAAAAAAAGTAATTGCTAACGCTTTCAAGATGAGAGGGGTAGTTTTTCTAAAAAATATACAAAGACCTATTTGTTCTTCATCCATAAGTTTAAGGGCTAATATGCACTTTATCTAAACAAAAATAACATAGCCGATACACTTACCTTCGTTACTGGAATTTTGCATAGATGACGCTTTGTTGCTCTTTTGAGATCTCTAGGAAGATTGGCCAGGAGACTCTCGAGATCAATACCTTTCGTACTCCGCCATTTGAACTTTTTGGATTTCTTAATCTGAGTCTTGAGATTTCTTGGGAGAGAATGAAAAGCCATCCATAGTTCAATGTCTTGTCCTTTGAGTCTCATTTCTTCTAATCTTGCAATTTTGCTATGCAAGTATGTCTGTTTAACAGCAAAGAAAGCTGGTCATATATAACTACAAGAATTGCCTTAATTTCCGTTGCAGAAACCCGACATTTACCTGCAAATTTCCAATGAGAAATGCAAATAAAACTAGGCCGGAAGTTGAAATTATGGGTGCAAAGTAGATTTTCCCATATAAAGGTGCTTGTTTCCAAATTTTGACCATAAGAACTGTAGATTTCACAGATTAAAAACAAATCAAAACACTAACCCAAGACTTGTCCATTACATTTGTTTTTCCATCTAACATGTAAACCTACGACTCGTCGAAAAAATAACATCAATGAGAACTTACGTTGTTCAACCTTCGCTGATATCGACAAACAAAAACACGGTGGCTAAAGGGTGCAAAAAAGAGTTCATAAAATAATTATAATTGTAATATATAACAGTCCGAACCTTAGATTCTAAAGTCCCCACCAGAAGCAGAAAGAAATTTTCTTTAAGAAATCTCTCGAATTCACAATACCAGATTGAAGAGAAGGAGCAAAAATTTCAAAGTTCAACTGTCCGGCGTCTTTCTCCAAACTAGCGAGACAAATATCATTTGTGACTAAGCTACTTGCCGAGTTTTGATTGCAATCCAAAGAACACGAATTGGATTAAAAGAACATATTTCAATAACCTCATTGCCGTCCAAAGCGAAGAGTTCCATAAACCTGGAATCACAACTAAAAACAGCACCTGCAGATATGTATAATTATGGAAACCTATAACAAGATTTTGGGTAGAGGGAGCCCTATCATATAGAGTCATTTACAGATTGTGCCTTAAAGCTGTTTTTTTTCCTTTTAACAAACATAATTTTTATTTTTCAACTATAGACAATGTGAATATTGCCGTCAATTTATCCGTCAAATCCAGTATATATATATCATGTCATGTCTAACACTTTTGGTGATTTAAAATTTTATTGCACGATCGATACAGTTCAAAATCGTTTGAGATTAAATTGACAGAGCTCGAAATCAGAGTACAAATCACTGGAGGGGTTAGTCATGATGGTAAATCATCTTATTAAATGTAAAACACATTATACTAGTTTGGATTTAATGGATAAATTGACGACAATTTCTAAATTATTAGTATCTTAAAGGTGTAGGTACTGTTTGTAAAAAATAAAAATAAAAAAGTTTAAAATCTTTCAAAACGAAATGTTTCTGCAGAACTCAAAAACATCAAATATTGTAAGAAATTATATAATCTAGGGCAGTCCGAGCAAGAAAAAAAGTTCGTCCTTGAAAGTCACCTGTGGAAGTGGAAGAACAGAAAGAACATCGATGGGAAGGCTTGAAAACAAGTTTCTCTTTACTACTGCCCAAACACCGAGATTGTATTCGGATGGAGAAGTAACAGGAAACCAATACAATTGTAAGATTAGAAGAACAACATAGATTAAATCCGTGATAGATCGTAAAACTACGACGATAATCTTCAACTTTCCATCCCAACTGACACACTTGTTTTGCTCATCAATCACCAAAATGTAGCAGAACAGAGGATCCAGGGAGGCTGCAATGACGCACAAGAAAACCAAGATCTCGTTCCACAAATAGAACAGTCCATGTCTGTCCAGAAATTTCTTAACAGAAACCAACCATTTGCTTCGAAAATCATCAGAAAATTGAAGCTCGCCGAAGCTCGAAAGCCTATCGAAACTTGTCTCTGAGCCTCCTTGTAAGCTGTTTGATGCTGAAGTAGATGAGTTCAAAGCACTTGATGAACGCACTGCTCTGTTCGAGCAAAGTCGTTGCTTTGGACGATCCCGAAAAATCCAATTTTGAATCCTGAAATTAACTTCGTTAAGTGAACATAAGGAGGTTATTCAGCAGATGACAGAGATTAGAAGAATTCCAGAGGAACTCACGGCAAGAAATCTGGGTTAGTATTGTTTCAGTTCGACTATGCATATAGTAATCAAAGTCATCAACTTCAGCGCCTAAAAAAGAGACAGAAGAAAAAGGAGTAGGAGGAGGAAGAACACTTACTGTCAAACTTTCATGTCTGCATAAGAAGGGAAACCGTGCAAATCGCCATTAATATACCATCCTTGGCCATGTAATTTTCTGGGCAGAATCCCAATATCTCCTACACAATGGGTGAAGCAGAATTTGTTGTTTGATTGGGAAAAAGACTTGCTTTACTGTAAATAAAGGAAGCTGGCAATATATGACTGAAACAAAGAAATGGGTCCCCGATTTAATTTATCGTCCGTTTGCTTCTCGACGTCGATATTAATTACCTCGAAATCACGAAGAGGAATGTGAATTAGAAAAATGAATCATCGTCGCCACTGGAGTCGGGTCCAGTAGTAGAGTAGCTGCCTCAAAGCTTCAACTTTTTCTCTAGTAGTGTAGATATTTAGTCTTTATTCTGCAATAGTCTAGATAGAATTACTCTTCAAATAAATTACCAAAAAAAGTTCACTTAAAATTGAGAGCCAAATTGAATTATATCGTGTACCAACCTCGCTAAAACTATCATATTTTGTAATCAACGATAACTCAACTACTAATCTTTTTTTACTAATAAATTAATCACTGAACTATGAAAAATCATTGTCACGAACATCGCCGTTATGACGATCTGCAGCGGTTTAACAATTTAACCCCTGAATTATGATAAACTGTTGTAGTTTTACAAATTAACCCTTAAACTATGACAATCAGTCGTGGCTTTACAATTTAACCCTTGAATTATGATAACAAACCATTGCAGATTAACAATTTAACCCCTAAACTATGACAACGATTTATTGTGGTTTAACAATTTAACTCCTGAACAATGATGAACTGCCGTAGTTTAACAATTTAACCCTTGAACTATGACAATCCGCTGCGGTTTAACAATTCAACGCCTGAATGGAAAACGTAACAGTGGTGTTCACTCTGTCAATTTTTTATAGTTTAGTAGTTAATTTCTTAAGAAAAAAAATCAGTGGTTAACTTATCAGTGACAATAAAAGATGATGGTTAATTTATCTTTTTAAAAATGGTAATAGATGTAATTAAAAAATATTAAAAATATTTTTATAAATGCCAAATATAAATAGTCATTATCAAAGAGAAATAATTATAGATCTAAAAATTTTATATGAAAATCTAAATTGAAAAGAAAAAAACACTAAAACCAAGATCCATTAGAATCCCAATTGATTGATTCGCCCGTGGGTAAAAAGGAAAGCAGAGAATGTGATCCGCACAATAAGTAATGGTCTTTGATATGGGCCATGCAAATTCCTTAATCTTTACCAACTCAAGTTATAAGATAAGATAAGTTCTAGAGACTTGACTGAAAGAGTGAACATGCTACATAGTTGTGTTGTCTTACCAACTAGGTCCAGTCCAACCAACTTGGTCGAGCCAAACAGATCTGGCTAACCAGCTAGCTCTATCCCTTGCTTAAGTCAATTGAATTGGATACCCAATTATTCATTGTGTGACATCCACACACATAGAGGTGAGCATATTCTGATCTAGTTTGATCTTATTTCGGGGCCAAATCGAACAAAAAACGTGAAGTAATAGTTCTCATGGTTCTGAACTAGAATCAAAGTGGAACCAAATCATGAGATATGGTTATGTTCCATATCATTTTTTAAATAAATATAAAAATTAATATTATTAAAATACGTGTATTGAATGTTGGTTTTAGACTTTTTGGCGAAATTATGAATAAATTTCTAATTTTGGGTTGAGTTTGAACCAAATTAGAGTTGAATTTTTTGATTTATGGTTCAGTTCGATTTTTACATGACCCACGATCCCTCTAGATTTAAAACAAATTACGGTTTTCATAAGAGTTAGAACGAGAGTGAACTAGGACTGAACCGCCAATTTTGATTTGAACCGTAATTCTAGTCCAATTCTGCCCACCCCTTGACACACATGGTTGTTCATTCATTTATCTAATGCACATACGTGCAATACACGTGTTTTTCATTGTGCGATATTTGTGTTGGTTGTCATGTAATGATTGATGTACGATTTGTTTTTTTAAAGAAAACTAAGTTCGGTAAAAACATCGTCCACAAACATCAATTAAAGGTGCGGATTAATTTGGTTTAAAATCCTTAACATTTCATCAATGAGTGCAAAATTCTCGATATTTTATCAACACACGTGAATTAATAGAGTTTTGTAAAGTGGTTAAATTTACAACCTTTCTATGATGGGTGTAAAGTAACGAGGATTCATTATGAGACATTCTATTAATTTTGTACGGGGTGTTTAAAAAGAAAATGAATATGGGACGTTTGATTGTTCTGATTGTCAAAATTTATAATTAACAAATAATTAAAAAAAAATTACAAATTATCCATTTTCTTTTATGTGGTTAAGGGTCTCTGCTTTCTAAAATACACCACACAGGAAAAAGACACTGTTTTTTTGTTTTTTTTAATGTCAAGCCTCACTTTGAGATTTGTTGATGAAATTCAATACCAACTTTTCAGATTTATTTTGATGAAAATAAATTTTCAAAAATGAATTTAATTTGATGAAATTTAATAAATGTAATATCTGGATTTTAGGTCATATTAAGATTAGACTAAAAATAATAATAATTATGAATTATAGGAGATTATGAAATGTAATATCTCGAATTCGGATTATCGTAAGCATAGGATGATAGCGTTAATATTGGTAAATAATTAGAGTTATGTTAAGTGACTAACTAGGATACGGTGGCTCATGGTTTAAAGAGTTGTTAAAGCAGCGAATGAGATTGTTAAATTGGTAAAGGAAGTGTTGAGTGTCTAAAATTGGCAGTGGTGTGTGGACGGATGGACAACGTGAAATGGGTCGATCACAGGACCAAACGCTAAGGTGAGCGGCGTTGGTCCGATTGATCATGTGATCAACCATAAGTCTTGGAGAATCTGGGAATTACGACAAGGTGAGCGATCAAGTGATCAACCAGGACTATCGGCTTGCGGTTGATCGTGAGGATTTATAGTCGATCGTCGATCATCCAGGTCCACTAATTTTCCAAAGATATGCTTTTTAGCGTTACTCCGATTGATCATATAAAGGAAAGCTGATCGACCGGCCCCAAAGAAAAATTCAAATCCCGATACGGTGTTTTCTGGGATATCTCTATCTGTCCTTCATTTACAAATAGCAATGCAAATGAAGAGTTTGGTGAGATATTATGGGGTTATGTGAAGCCTATGAGAAAAGCCTTGTGGAAATATAAAAGAGAAACTGACAAGAGGAAAGAGAGAGGGTGAAGTCTTTTAAGAAAAATAGTGAAAGTCGAGGGAGAAATAGAGAGAAACAGATAGCGTTTGAGAGAACAAGAGAGGAGAAAAGAGAATAAGAGAGAAACAGAGAGGAGGAATGAAGATTTTGAGGAGAAGCATCAAGGTGCTTCAACGGTTATCTGTCGGGGTTAGATTTTGAAAATGGTAAGGAATAGTTCATGTGTGTGGCCAGTGGAGGCCTACATCATGAGATTAGGAATTATTGTCCAGGATCTTGTTTTGTTTGCGAATGAATATACTAGATATTGTGATGGTGCTTAAGTTGTCATATTCCTTGAATATTGCATGCTCAAAATAGTTAATAATAGGGCTAAGTGGATTTCTACTGCATTGTTTAACCGGTTAATCGAAACTGTAAGACGTTGGTAATAGCTCCTATGTAGTTGGAGAAAGACTAATCGATTAAGGCTTTGAATAAAACAATATTGTTCTTTGTGATGTTTTTCCATATTGCTTTCCTTGTGGGTTTCTGGTGATATAGAGATGCTTAGGAATGTTCACTCTGTTATACACTTGCTCTTTGTTTTAATGTTTTTCTCGGTTCGACTATGAGACAGTTTGGTGATTCTGTTCTCTGTGTTATTGTGAATGAATAATTACTTTGTTGAATATAGTAGATTTAAATGTCGTGATTCTTGGTGGTTCCATGTGTAATAATTAGTTGAATTGCATGTGTTCCTTCATTGTTATAGCATTGATATATGGTTAAGATTAGAGCAATTATTCACATGTATCATGATTATAGAAACGATTAGAAAGAACATGCATTACACGAGAGATAAATGAATTAAATGAATGTAACAGAAATTGGAGGTTAGGGAGGTAGTTTCAGATCTATTTGGGAGAACTATGAGATTTCATCCAATCCCTCGTCGAGATGGACAACCTGTTCTGCCCAAGATTAGATGCCAAGCAGCGACTATTCTCCTTGTGGAAAATATCTCCAATGTCCTAAATTTATATGAGATTATGGTTAAAGAACAGAAAAGGTAAATTCTTTTCTAACATAATCAGACATGAGCATGTATCATATTTCATTATATTCCTTGCTGAGCGTTAAACTCACGGATCATCTCATGATGTAGGTACACACGTTATGGAGGAGAGAATCAGTTGATGAATGATTTGACGATGAGACCGTGCTGGCTAAACGAAGCAAGAACGGTTGATGAAAAGAGGTTTTGTTTTTGATAAACAAAAATGTATATTTTAGGGTTATTTTATTTAATACCTTGAACTATATACACCTTTTTATCCAACACCTCGTGGATTAAAAGTTTGTAATGGACACCTTGTACTATTGGGCGTTTGCATCCGCCACCTTCCGTTTAACCTTCTGTTTTCATCAGATCTCCGAGTGCAGCAGGAAGGCGACGAAAGGTGAAGGGAGCTCCAGAAGATCTCTGAAGCTTGCTCTTCTCTCCTCTCCGAAGCGCTTTCTCCTCTTCTCTCCGAAGGGCGAAGGCGCAGACGAAGACGAAGACGACGACGACGACGACGACGGCTTGAAGCAAAGCCTGACTCTGCGAAGCGACCTCCGGCTGGGCGAAGACAAACCCTGCTCTGCGAAGGGTTCCCGTCTCTGCGAAGATGAAGCAAAGCCTTGCAACTCGATTAGGTATTGGGTCCCTATTTTGCTCACTGTTCTTGCGTGAATTTGAGAATTAATTTTTCTTCCTCTCGGTCACTGCTTATGGTGTTTTGGGTTGAAGGACTCCCAAGTAGTCTGTCCTGTTGTTTTGGGATTATTCTGTTGTTTCGGGATGAAGGATTCTGTTACAAGTGGGCAATACCTCGTCACTGGATATTGTCCGCTTTGGGCCTCCCATACGACCCGCACAAGTTTGTTCTCAGCCCAGGGCCCCATAACCCTAAGCCAAAACGCGTCCAACAGGCAAGGATAGGTACACACTTATACACTAGTGCCACAACCATCCCATTTCCGATGTGGTATTGCAGTCCCCTTGCAACCCACCAAGGGCCAAGGCCTAACCATGACAATCCACCCCCTTAGGGCCCGACCCGGTCTCCCGGCGTCGGTATTCCACAATTGGACATGGGCTGGCTCTAATACCACTATTACAAGTAGGCACTACCTCGTCGCTAGATATTGTCTGCTTTGGGCCTCCCATACGACCTGCACGGGTTTGTTCTCAGCCCAGGGCCCCATAACCCTAAGCCAAAACGCGTCCAACAGGCAAGGATGGGTACACACTTATACACTAGTCCCACAACCATCCCATTTCCGATGTGGTATTGCAGGTCTCCTTGCAACCCACCAAGGGCCAAGGCCTAACCATGACAAATTCTTCTGTTGTTTTGGGTTGAAGGACTCCCGAGTAGTGTGTCCTGTTGTGGGGATGGTATTGTGAATTTGCTCCCTGTTTTGCTCTGTTTAAACGGATGAATTGCACTCCTGTTTTGTTATTGTTGAAACACTTGTGTCTGAGGGTTGAACCGTTAGAAAATTAAAAATAAATATAGTTGAAGAAGCAATGAAATTTGCCATTCTCCTGTACTTCTCTTGGGATGGATTCAGCAACATGAAACCCATCCATTTGTGGTATAGAAAGTTGAAATCACTCTATTCTTCTGTAGAATCTAATTTCAATAATTTTGCTATGCTTGCCCATCTCGGTGTGTTTGCTTTCTCAAATATAATCTTTCCAAATAATTCAGACCATCTCCATCTTACATAACTGCACTGTCTTGTAATTGTCTGGGGAAATTTTGTGATTCCAGGAGTATGCGAAAGATTGATTGAGATAGCTGTCTGTTTTGATCAATTATTGCTCTATGATTGGTTATTGCTCTATGTTGAAATTCTATTTTATCAGATGTTAGGTTTTGGTGATTGGGTAGTGCTCTGTTTTGATTTTTGTTTGACAGCCAAATGTGGACGTTTTATGATCTGTTGCTTGAGGTTGGATCTACATCTCTATTAATGCATTACTTGGATCTACATCTCTATTAATGCATTACTGAATATTGTGAATATTTACGTCTTGCTGATTGAAGTTACCGCCTTGGCTGCCATTATTTAGGATTTAGGCTAAGTTGTTTGGGTTTACTCCTTACCCGATATACGGCTTTAATAGATACTCTGTGGAAGATGGTACTCGGTTAATTGGTCGTTGATGAGGACGATACTTTCTTGAAGTGGAGTACTCAAACATCCAGTTATTAAGTGAGAAATAGTGGCTAATTTTTAGAACAGAGCGTGAGGAACTTTGAATAGGAACTGAACGGCCGAGCGGTCGATCGAAGTGCTTAAGTTTAATAGTGAATTGCAGTTGCTGCTTAATGTACGGATGAGAGTTTTGATTGGGTTGACTGGTATTCGAATCGGGAATTGAAGGCAACTTGTGGGGGAATTGAATATTGTGAATTGATAGTTCGTTGTCTTTCAAGAAAAATTTGGATACGAAGATCTGATTTTTGAGCTTGCTGTACTGCCAACAGGAGTTGTTGAAAACTGCTGCTCCATTGTTGAGTTGACCTACCACTATTTTATTGGAAAAGTTTTGTTGAGTTCAGATTACACCTCTGACTGTAAGTTATCAATGGCTTTGAGACCGACCAGGAAGACGAATATAAGAAAATGAGTTTCTGGACTTGGTAGTTCCTCACGATCTGGAACTACTTATTTCTCAGACGAGTTCCAAACTGAGAGGGAGAAATATCTGTTCAACAATGACAACAAGGGTAGATCGCTGATATATTCCCGGAGGGTTCTCTTCCAGAGTTTTCAGTCCTTGATTTTAGGAGAGCTATTTGAGCATGTCAGGTTGATGAGGCTATGTTCTTTGGAAGGGACTTCGTACGAAAGATTAGTTGGACTATTTTAAACAAATTTGATGTTCAAGTCTCAATCGCTGGTAGGGAAAACCTACATCCTAGGGACCAAGATCGAACTTACTCTCAAAATTATCAATGAAGTAATTGGATTTAATGTCTCTGCTAATATGAAGCAATACTACAGTACTCCTCCGATCCGGCCTTTGTTCGGACCGATAGAGTGATTGAATTTTTTAGACAAATTAATAAAAATCCAAACATCGCAGGATATTTCAAGCCACAGGCTAATGATCTTCGCGAAAAAGAGCGAGTACTACGTCACATATTAACCTACACTCCACTACCGAGAGATGGCCATCGTGAACATGTAAGTTGTATGAACTTATATGTCATGGAGAAACTCATGGGTCATTGATACATTGGTCCCGACTTTATTATCTTGAATCTAATGAGTGAAGTCCACTCGAGTGTCGCAAAAAGTTTCCCCTACAACCCATTGATTACGACCATCGTCAGACACTTCCAAGTTCAAATTCCGGCTGGTGAAGCTATGCAAAAGGAAAAGGGCACGTATATATATGATAAGAACACACTAGCAAGGATGGGGATCAAGATGATGGGAGGACTGTGGTATTTCAAGCATAAAATTCGAGCTGCTAGGGCTGCAGCAACTCCAGTTGATGCTCATGTACCTCCAGCGTATTGTGTGCCTCCGATACCAGTAACTAATGATCCCGTAAATACAGATTTGCCTGCATCGTCTCGACCATCAAATCTCTATACCAGAGGAAGATTTTCGTTCATTGTTGGCTGGTATGGCGAATGTAACTTTCGATGTGCGAGGGATAAAAGAGGAAATAATGGGGATGAAAGATAGGTTCACTAGGCTTGACAAATCTAGTGAATTAGTGAGGAAAGACATCTGTTCCTTCTGGAAGTGGATCGAAGGGTATAAGTACGCTGATGAAAGCAGTTGGGAGCCAATATGAAGCTCGACCCAGAAGACCACTGGCTCCGTCTCTTCCAGATGATGACGACGATGATGATAAGCCCTCCTCACCTGTGCCTGCACCCCGAATGGATGATTGATCTGGATGTTTTAATTCATATGTAATTTAATTAAAGTGGAATGTAATTTTAGGAACACATGTGCACTTCACTTTAATCATGTACACATGTGCAGTTCAGCGAGCTGCACGGCGACGACTTCACTCACCCGTGCCTGGCGGCACCAAGCCGTTCGCCGCACCCTTCATTGCATTGCGGGAGTTGCCTCCCCTGTCTCCTCTCGAGTCTCTCGAGCTCTTTTCTGAAAAATGATTGCGGACCATTTCATTCTCTTCTCCCCCTTCTTTCAAAACCAAACTGTAGCGGGCCAAGCTAACTAAGCGGGCTCGATCAGGGCCCGAAAGGCAGGCCAAGCCGAACTTGAAAAATGGAGCTCGTGAGCCCGCCGAGCCCGCGCGCTGGCTTGCGAACCTGGCAGGCTGGCTCGGCGAGCCTGCTCACTAGCCACCCCTGGCGAACGGCAGCTCGATTGGAGGCCAGTTGGTTCTGCGTGAATCGGAGTGGAAGGATCGGCAATAGGAACCCTAAATTGGAGTGGGACGGATCGGCGATAGGAACCCTGAATCGATGGGCTGAATCAGACGGATCGGCAACTAAGCAGCGGCAGAGTGGAACGTTCGGAATGTCACGTTCCTGACGATGACAGTCTTGTTATGGTATTGCTAGGAAATCAGAGGAAACCAACAGTTGTATTGATAATGAGATAGCAATAGGAACAGA
>JAJTVF010005539.1:0-18126 GCA_022433065.1 Begonia loranthoides
AAAAAAAAAAGAAACGGTTGTGATGTGACATTGTCGCATATTGATAGATAGCGGCCTATTGGCAAACGAATGTGGGGATTGTGTTGTAGATAATCAACTGGAGACTGACTTTGTATGAATATTTCAACCCGAGTATTAAATTAATCATACATATTGTTGAAAGAGCAGATTGATGGCTCAAAACTTAAAAGTACTTATTTGTTCAAACCTTTAATATTGTCATCTTTCTGAAAACACAGCATTTGATGTTACAAATTCATATGTTGGAGCGTTCAGACAACTGTACTATGCGACAGTTGTTTCTACGTGATTGGCTGACTGAAGGAACATGTTTTTTCGTAGCTGAAAAAGCACTTTTTGTAATTTTTTTTTTCTTATATAATTCTAATCTGAAGTGTGTTCAACTCTATGCTGTACAGGTATAAAGCAGCAGGCATTAGGCTGGATTCTGGTGACTTGGCTTACTTGTCTTGCGAGGCCCGTAAGTTTTTCTGTGCCATCGAGAAAGAATTTGAGATCCCTGGTTTTGGGAATATGTGTATTACTGCTAGCAATGACCTCAATGAGGAGACTCTAGATGCTTTAAACAAGCAGGTAACTTGATGCAATTTAATAACATGTTTTTTATTTTCAAGTCTTATATCGGAGTGTAAAGAGAAACTCAAGCTGTTATCTACCATTGTTATTTGTTCAGGGCCATGAGGTAAATGCATTTGGAATTGGAACGTATCTGGTCACTTGTTATGCACAGGCTGCCTTGGGTTGTGTGTTCAAGCTGGTCGAGATCAATAATCAGCCTCGAATTAAACTTTCTGAAGATGTTTCAAAGGTTCAATCGTGTTTCTATGGTTTCTAAAGCACTTGCCTATCGAATGATTTTATACATTTATTTTAGGTATCAATTCCGTGCAAAAAGCGTTGCTTTAGATTATATGGTAAAGAAGGTTATCCTCTGGTGGACATAATGGCTGGGGAAAACGAACCGCCTCCTCAGGTAATCTCAAATTCTCGCTATCTTTCCCGGATGTGGTTTGGGATGCTGGCAAATAAACATTTAAGAAAAAGAAAACAAAATGTTCAACATGCCATTCAAGCCTTGCAATTGGAAACATACCAAATTTGAAGAATCTCACATAGTACAGGAAGCCCATTAAAGAATAGATATTTAACTTTTGTATTGGAAGAGATTTTTTAAAACAAAATCATAGTAGAACATGGTGTAGATGTGATGGTCCCGATGTGCTGCAAATTTGTTATAATACAGGAAGTCGTATAGAAACTCTTTGCATTGGATTTCTTTGCAGGCAGGAAATCGAATTCTGTGTCGCCACCCGTTCAGTGAATCCAAACGAGCGTATGTCGTGCCACAGCACGTTGTAGAGCTCCTAAAATGTTATTGGCCTGGAACCAAAGGTGTGTAATGCTGAATTTCTAACTTTCTCGAAGCGCATGCACTTTTAACTAGTCGCATATATTAGAGAAGCATCAAAGCATGGAAACATGACCAAATACATGATGATATAGAATATTTCGAAATTCCACTCATTAGTAGACTGTTTAATCTAACTATACCTTTCGGATACAAAGACAAACATCGGGAGAGTCTACCCGCCTTGAAGGACATTAGAGAGCACTGCATGAAACAGCTCGAGCAAATGCGTCCGGATCATATGAGAAGACTCAACCCCACCCCATACAAGGTACTTTAAATATATCTCTTCTTTCATACCACTTTCACACATTATGCTTGAATGTCGCGTTTTAACAGGTGAGCGTAAGTGCAAAGCTATACGATTTCATTCATTTCTTATGGCTCAACGAGGCACCTGTTGGGGAGTTGCAGTGATTCATACACATCACATTTACTGGCAAGTAAATGATTCCTAATAAGTTGGAGGAGCTTCAAATGACGAAACACACCAGTCAAATCACAACGTAGTAGTTACTCTCAAGGACCAGCCTAGTGTTCTTTCCAACTTGTATAAATAATTCACTAATTTTATGTTAATCCAATTGGCTTTGGTTTTCAAATAATTAATGCGAAAAATGACCACAAATGACAGGTGTGTTTTTTTTTTTCGAATAGTATTAAAAAAAAAAAAGATACAAGAAAAAAAAAAGGGAATTAACAAAAATCACCGAACTATGAGGTTAATGACAAGCTAATTACTAAATAATTTTTGCTAACAAATAAAACATTGAATTATAGGAAATAAATGGCATAAATATCGTTGTTACGTTTGCTATTAAAAATTTTAATTTCGTTTCGTAGCGAAAAGATTTTCTTTCTGCTACTGAAGGTAGGTACTAATTATAGAGTTTTTAGTTAGTTATTCCTTTGCAAAACGTCAGTATTAATAAACATTTTTCTTTGTTAGTGTTCCCCTACGTAGAATGATGTCATTCTGCAAAGGAAAGTATACGTTTCTCCACTTAGTATCATACTTTTCTCCGTAGAATGACATCTTTCTTGGGCGAAATGACATTATTCTGCAGAGGAAAGTATGATGTTTTGCTTCCGTTGCCCTAATATGTAAATTCACTTTTTTCGCTCTAGAGAGATCACATTACTCTCAGAACAATTTTCTCAGTGATTATTGAACCCTAGATCTTTCCGAGAGCCAAAGTGTACCACATGCAGACAAAGTTGAAGCGTTATTAATTGTTACTCACCAATGACATTCGGTAGTGATCAGGAATTTGTTAACTTCGCATTAGAAGTGGAGCCAATGTCAGCAGTCTTACCACATGAGGTTTGTCCATTTAGAGAGGAAGCTGTTATAATGGTGCATTCCATCTCGGCAACTCTGGATGAGGAGGAGCTCTGTTTATTGTGTGAATCTGGTGACGAAGACATAGGGGAAAGTAGACCTCAACAACAACCACAATCGAAATGTTCTTTCGCTAGTATGTGTCTCAGAAAAAAGTATAGTTCTTTGAACGAAATTAGAGAAGTAATTACGGATTATGCATTGAATGGGTATTGGATAAAATTCAAGCATAGTGACTCTAATCGGTTGAGAGTCGCATGCTAAGAATGATGCACTTGGCGGATGCACACCTAAAAAATGCAATGTGAACTTATGTTTCAAATAAAAAGATATAACGACGTTTACACTTGCTTAAGAAAGATAGAAAGCCACCATGTTTGTGTCAAATGGGTGGCAATTCATTACTTTGACAAATTCAGAAGTCAGGCCGACTATGATCTTTCTTCCATAATTGAGATAGTTATAAAAGATTTTAATGTGAACATTACACCCAGCTTTGCTAGAAGAGCAAGAAATGAAGCTCGAAAACTGAATGAAGGGGATGATAATGAACAATACAAGCTCATATGGTTGTATGAGGAGGAGATTCGGACTTCTAATCCTAGAAGCTCACTGCATGTTCAATTAGATATGATTGATCTTTCACACAGTCCAACATTTAAGAGGATGTACATGTGTTTGGCTAAATGTAAGATGGGACTTGGATGGTTTCCGCTTGAAAGAATCGTGTCCAAACCAGCTGCTCACTGCTGTCAGCATTGACGGGAACGATGAAATTTATCTAATTGTTGTAGTAGTGATTGAAGCAGAATGTAGGGACTCTTGGGGCTGGTTTTTTGAATTGTTGCTTACAGATCTAAACAGTCAGTCCGGCATAGGGTGGACAATCATTTCTGACCGACAAAAGGTGTGGTTGATTGCTTTTACAATCTATGTTTATGTTATGTGTTGTTTATGAATGTTTGACTCAGACTGTTAATTTTTGTAGGGGTTGGTGCCAGATGTCAAAGAGTTTATAGAGTCAGTGGAGGATCATTTTTGCCTCAAACACTTGTATGCAAACTTCTAAAAAAAATTTAGAAGCAAGTTATTTAAGGATGCGATGTGGAGCGCTTCAAAAGCCACAACATCAATGCACTTTGATAGAGAGATGAGAGAGCTATTTTTGTTTGACCAGTCAGCGCACACATATTAACAAGAAATAAATATGAGATTTTGATCGAAATATGTCTTCAGTTTGATCCCAAAGCACGACATAAGTCTGAACAAGTTGAGCGAGTCCTTCAATGCCTGCATCCTACTAGCTCGGGACAAACTGATTCTTACTATGTTCGAGATTATAAGGAAGAGTATCATGTGTAGTGATGTACTTGTGGAAGCTTTAATACCAAATTATACACTCGTGGAAGCTTACTCGAGCGTAGGAAAGAGAGGCACGGGTGTTTGGAAGGAAGTCAAACGAATTTACAAAAAACGGACGAAAATGGGGACAACGGACATCCCTTGTGGTGGAACAGACGTCCTTTATATCGAGAAGACGTCGTTTTGAGCTAAGAGAGACAGGCATTTTAAAACGGGGAAAGACAGACGTCCCTTTTATAAAAACAAACGTCCTTTAACGCGAAAGAATTGACAGAGTTAAAATTGGAATAACGACGGACGTCCCTTTTAGAATAATAGACGTTCCTCAAGGCGAATGAATAGACGGAGAGGTAATGGGAAGCAGACGTCCCTTGGAGGATGGACGTCCCTTATAGAAAATTGATGTTAAAATAAAAAGAGAGGGATGCCCCTTAATAGAAACAATGAACTCTTATATAACGAAGGACGTCCCCAACGAAGCAGACTTGCTGCGAGCGACAAAATGGTGGAGATGGAGAAACCTAAATGAGACGACTATGCAATTCAATCCTTTCCACTCAGCTAATGACAGAGTTTTGACCTCGCGCCTGTCTGAAGGTGAAAGACGGTCCTTCACGAAGTCACGTCCCGAATCAATGGAGAAGTTGTGGATGAAAAGTGGAAACTTTGGAACGAACCCCCACTGTAATTTGAAGTCAGTTTCCTCCAATGGTAAGAGATGAAATGAGTTGAGCAGAAAGTAACAAGCTGGTCCGAAAAAACACTACGACTGTGTCTTCCAACATCAGTGACTGCTTCGCTAGAAGTAGCTCTCCAACTTCAATCTTTGAAAGTTTTCTACACTCTTTTCTAGATATTCTTCTTTGATGGAACAAATAAGAGAAATGAGTAGCAATAAGAGAAATCACCTAAACTTACAAGAGATGATCTCAATTTTGTACACACAAACTTGTTCAAATATGACTCACCGAAAAGGATGCGGCAGACTAGAGAAACTTCAAGTTTGAGCAAACATTCAATTTTTTATATTCAAATTCTTCACCCTTAGAAAATTCAGTTAGAGATGCTTAAATACCCCATTAATTAGGGTTAAGCCCTAATGACTAAATTACAACAATAACCTTAAAAAAATAAAACACCAAACATACGGACACAAAATCAAACAACAAAAATCAAGCAACAATTTAAGCTATTACAAAATCAAATATTTAATTTAAATTAAAATTAAAATGAAACGGAGCCATGGTGGATCATGTAGGATCTTTAAGAAACACGAAAAGATGGCTAATTCGACGGACCTTTTGTGTCTGTAGATCAAGAAGCGGCCTGCCAGACTACAACTTGCAGATCAAAATTAGAGTCATGTTTTTGCAAGCACTAGCAAGTTTAAGGTGTGCAATGGTAACGAACAGTATTCAGCCGATTTGAACAGGGTGTACTTATAACTATTATCGCTGGGAGTTGATTGGTATCCCCTATGTGCATGCAATCCCGCATATGCATTTTATGAGGAGGTCAATTGAGAAATTTATGCATGAATGCTACCACCAGGAAACATACATAAGAATGTACTCGCAATTTATCCACGCAGTAAGTGGACAACTCATGTGGTCTGTGACGGACCTTGATCTAATTATGTCACCGCTATTTAAGAGACATCCAGGAAGGCCACGAAAACAAAGAGTAAGGGATGTTGACAAGCCCCAAAGCTGAACAGTCCTGCCCAAGAGAAATATAAACATGATATGTAGCCGGTGTCGGGGCGTGGGGCACAATTCCCACACATGTCAAGGTAGATGTTCAGACACCAACGAGTTAAATGGTAGCCGCAGGTCTAGAGGCAGAAGTGGCAGAGGCGGGAGAGAAAGCTCACAAAACACATTTATGCGTTTTACAATTCCCGAGACACAGGTGAGCACATTATTACGTTTACATTTTGAAGTATTATTTTAAATATGCTAATTTTATTTGCAATGTGTTTAAATTGTTATGCAAAATTCTGCCATGCAAGGTCCACAAATATGAGAGGTCGCTGCAACCCTTGCCAAAAAACATGTTGGTTGATTAGATCGTTGTAATTGACATGTTAATGTATGAATGTAAATGTAAATGGCTGAATGTATATGTAAGTTAACTATTTATTGATGATAAATGAAATGTTTAACTTGTTTAGCATCTATCACTCCAAATACTAAAGTAGATAATTTTGTTTGTACACGTAGCTTCAAAAGGACAGCACCTTAAAGTAAACATTATTCTGAATAAAAATGTCCAAGAATCATAAAAGAAGGTGTTCGGTTATCCAAACTGCAATTGTTATTATTTGTATAATCCAATCACAATCAGTATTATCCAATCACACCGTGTATAATCCAATTACAATTAACCAATGGACCGATCAATATACAATCCAATCATATATCCACTTTATAATTAACTAATATCACAATTAGTGTACAATTTGTTGGACCTTATGCACATCTAAGGGGGAGAGGGGGGTGTTGTTAATTAGGTAAGATAATTTTTCATACGATATTATAATCTCTATTCCATAAGATATTGATAACTAAATATGCATTCAAACAATAGCATATATAAAGGAGATAAGGGAAAGAGAGACAAACAGTTTGTTCGCGTGGTTCGGTAACCCCGCCTACGTTTGCGATCCAAGTTTCCCACTTGGAAATCTTTAACCCACTAAGCTCTCTGATTAGTGATGATTGGTTTCACAAGTGCCAATCAAACCTTTACAAATGACTATTCCCATGGCGTCACCCTTTCCTTTGACTGTTCACGGGGCGCCACCCTTTGTTCTCTGTTTAGGTACAAATAGAGTAAAACAAAGAATACAAATCTAAAACCTTAGCTCTTAAATGTAAACTTTCAAGTTTAGGAATAAGAGAGCTAGGCTAAACACTTAATTTGCTAAGAAAAATTGAGTAGAAATTTCGGTACGATTCTCTCTTGGTTAGATTGCATTTTGAAGTGCTTCTATATATAGACTCTCCCTAAGCGGTCAACCACTTTTGTTTCAATCAACTGCTATCCAACCATTGAAAAGTAGTTTTTATGCTTTTAGCCGTCCATTTTTAGCTTCAATTTGTCACTTTGGTCGTCCTATCCATCTCCGATCGATCGCTTTCACGCATATCAGAATATGGCTTGAATCTTTCCATTTTTCAGTCGACTACTTCTTCTCTGGTCAACCGCTTTCCAGCATTGTAAAAGCATAAAGCCACTGTTTGATTTTCGGTCGACCAGTTCTTCTCCACCAATCAACCACTTTTCTATTCTAGCTCTTCTGTAGTCTGTCTAGTCGACCAACCAGTCGACCTATCTTCACGTTTTGCACATTTTGAAGCTTCTTAGTCCACTCAATCTATTCTATAACAACATAGACTTAGACAAACACGTTAGTAAACATTAATATCTGTATTAAGGATATTTTCAATTAAGGTCAATAATGTATTTACACGATTCAATAAATATAAAATAAAAAACTTATTTAATCAATTAAACAGTTATCATCAAAGCAAATAACCTAATGTCTATTAGGCTAACAATTTTTCCCTTTTTGATGATGACAAAAATATATTAAGTTGTTTATATATTTATCATAAGCATGACCATGAGATGTTTTGCGTATATGATTTTCCCCCCTTAGTTTATGCAATTTATCAATCTTTTAATTTCATGCAACTTATGCTTTCCTAACAATTCAACTTAATATTCTTTCCTCTCCCCCTTTGATATTATCAAAAAGAAAACATGGAGGAAAAGCAACAAAGATCTCATCTAATCAACCCAACATATAGATCAAAACAAATATTATTCCTCCTTTTGCAATATCTACACATAAATAGTTGGGACATATTAAACACTAAAAAACAAATCAATTTTCTTCCCCCTTTGACATTATCTTCATATAAATAGTTGGGGACTAAGTAGAAAATCAAAACAAATCATTTAATTATCTCCCCCTTGGACATTTTCCAAATATAATTCATTGGGGATATGTGAAGGAGAATTCAAAATAAATCAATAAAGTTTCTCCCCCTATATCAATATCAAAAAAAATTTAACAAATAAAACCCTTGTTGGGATGAAAAATATAAGTTTTGATACAAAAAAAAAAATCATTCAACTTAAAAGTTTTTCTCCCCCTATGTCAATATACAAATTTAAATCAATGGAAAGTCAAATCACCAAATGTTAACATCTAAATTTTCATAGATGTAAACCAAAAAGAATATACAAACAATAAGATTAATATAAATCAAGAGTATAAAGTTTTAACCCATAAAGCACACTCAAGGAAGTCTCTCATTATCCACAATAAAAAACATTTATTTAAAGTGGAAGAACATTCAACCTCCACTCAAGGCTCAATTGTCTTTCTTAAGTATCCAAACATTTTTGGGTCTTTGAGTGAAAGGTTCGGTTCCTTTAGGAACTCAAACAAGTTTATAACTAAACATGTTGCCATTGGATTTCAATGGACAACAAAATGATTTATGCCCTATACAACAATTACATGCATTACAAATAGATGGGCAATCAAAAAAATTATTATAATTCTTTTCTTGGCAAATGGTTGATAGTCAATTCTGGCTTTATCAAATGTAATCATTTGCTTTCCTAAAAGCATGCTCAAATTTAAGTTACCATTTGTGAATTTAAGAGCAATGAAATTCAAATCACTATTTTTAGCATTCAATTCAAAAATATCATTCTCAAGTGATTTACTAGTAGCAAACAAGTTCTCATTCATGCTTTTCAATTCAACAATTTGATTTTCAAAAGATTTAACTATTTCAACATGCTCTTTTTATCAAATTGTCATTATCCTTTTTCAAAAAATTATATTTACATTTAAGCATATTGAATTGATCAAATAATTCATTAAAGATATCCAACAATTCATCATTATCATCAATATGATCAGCTCCACCACTAGATAAATTGTACCTTTTCCTCATTGACCATGAAGTATATGCTCGTCACTTCCTCACTTCTGGATGAAGTCTCTTCATTACTATCATCCATTGTGGCCAACATAGTTTTCTTCTCAAAGACCCTTGATGACTTCTTCTTTGCTTTGGAACAATCATAGGTGGTATGTTTAGGTTATCCACATCCAAAGCAAATGATTACCTTTTCTCTATTTGGAGGAACTTGTTGAATTTCTGGGTTGTGAATCTTATGTCCTCATCTTCATCCTCTTCCCCAAAATCCACATAGTTGTTTGAGGTGGCTTTTAAGGCTATATTCCTTGATTTGTAGGTTTTCTTCTCTTTTTGTTACTCCTTTTTATTAGTCATCATCGTGATCTCGTGCATCATTAATGATCTGATAAGCTCTTCCATCTTCAATGCTTTAAGATTGCGGGCTTCTTGTTTGGTAGTAACTTTTCGTTCCCACGATTTTGGTAGGCACCTAAGAATTTTCCTAACCATTAGTAAGGTTAGTAAATCAAGTAAACATGTGACTAATGGTTTCATCCTTATCCATAGAAAATGATTCATAATCATGAATAAGCATGCTCAATTTATTTTCTTTTATTTTCCTAACCATTAGTAAGGTTAGTGCTCTTATGAGTAATCTCAAGCAATTTCCAAATTTCATATGCACTATCACATACTTGAATTTTATTAAATTCATCTACATTTAAAGCACAATATAAAGTATTAATAGTTTTAGCATTCATACTCAATTTTCGTTTATCACTATCATTATATTTACTATACAATTTTGGAACATCTATACCATTCTCAATTTTAAGCAGAATAAAAGGTCAATTTTCAACAATGTTCCAAATATTATAATCTAAAGATTGAATATAAATTCTCATCCTAGATTTTCAATGTACATAATCATTAGTATCGAAAAATGGAGGTCTAGCTAATGATTGTCCTTCAACATGCATATTGAAGGCTATAATAATTTATACAATCAAAGAATTCAATCAAATTTATCCAAATAAATTTCAACAAGAAAAATAACTCAATAGATGCAATTTAAACGAAATTTAAGTCAATATGCACAATATCACACAAAAAGTTTATTAATCTCGCTCTAATACCACTTGTTGGACTTTATGCACACCTATAGAGGAGGGGGGTGTATGAGGTGAGCTAACTTAACTAAATATGCATTCAAACAATAGCAAATATAAAGGAGATAAGGGATAGAGAGACAAAGGTTTGTTCACGTGGTTCGACGACCCCACTTACGTCCACGCTCGAAGTTTCCCTCTTGGAGATCCTTAACCTACTAACCTCCTCAGTTAGTGATGATTGGCTTCATGGGTGTCAATTAAACCTTTACCAATGACTATTCTCAGGGTGTCAACTTTTCCTTTGACTGTTCATGGGGCATCACTCTTTGTTCTCTATTTAAGTACAAATATAGTAAAACAAAGAATACAAATCTAAAGTCTAAGCTCACAAATGTAAACTCTCAAGTTTAGAAATGGGAGAGCTAGGCTAAGTATTTAATTTGTTGAGAGAAATTGAGTAAAAATTTTGGCAGCGTGTTGGTACGATTCTCTCATGGTTAAATTACATTTCGGAATGCTTCTATATATAGACTCTGCCTGAGTGGTCACCCACCCTTATTTCGGTCGATCACTATCCAACCGTTGGAATGTAGCCATTATGTTTTTAGTTGTCCATTTTCAGCTTTGGTCTGTCACTCTGGTCGACCTATGCATCTCAGATCAATCACTTTCACACATATTAGAATATGGCTCGAATCTGTCCATTTTTCGGTTGACCACTTCTTCTCTGGTCAACTACTTTCCAGCCATTGTAAAAACACAAAGCCACTATCTAATTTTTGGTCGACCAGCTCTTCTTCGTTGGTCGATCGCTTTACTAGTATATGTACACATCAACTACCTATGTCGGCGCCTTACTACTAGATCTCCTCCGTAAATCGGTGATCCCGAATGACAACTTTGAGTCCAAGTATACGTTAGAACCTTGGCATATAGAGGAGCCTCATTCGATAGATCTGTGTGAAGGTGGAAGTCAGACAACCTAAAATTTTGGAGAAACCCTAAACCCCCACTAGTACAGCGAAATATGTCGTGTGTGCTGAAATGGAAAGGGGAAATGTAATATCTGAAAATCTTGTAATATTATGAGTTTAGTTGAAATATTGTGTAAAATAAGAATTTAAATTTTTTTTATAAGTACAAGGAAGCTGTGGAAATAATGTTGTAGTTAAAAAGAAAAAATGCAATCTGATTTACTAAATCTTAGGTAATGATTAGACCTAAAATCCTAATTGTAGAGGAAATGTGTTGCAACAATAGGAAGCCAAACATGTAGAGGAATTGGATAAACATGAACCAAATGTTGACAGCTACCCTTTCTATCTCTTCTCAGTTCAACTATAAAAAGGAGAGGTTCTACATATTAACCTAGAGGTAAATGGAAAGTATAGATTTCTCTCTTTCTTTTCACAGATTTTTGTTAAACAGTAAGTAACAAAAATACATTTTGCTTTTAAAGCTGCATCACAGGTTTTGTTTTATTTATTGTAGAAATTTTGTATGAATTATTATTAGTTATTTGTTTTAAAATGATTCTTTGTTTTGTTATTATCCATGCATTAAGAAAGATAAAGGAAGAAGGAAAATATACGTAAAAGGGTTGTAGTGGTTGAGAAAGGATTGGCTGTCACGAAAGAGGTGGACTAGAGGTTGCCAAAAATCATTTTCCCTAGACTGTGCCACACAATCAGATTGGAACTAAAACAATAAAGAAATGAAAAATTTACATGTGCATGATTTTTGGTATATATTATTTCTTGTTACTTACTGAGTTTAGACTCACAAAATGAACATGTGATGTAGGAGATTTTCATGATGAGAACACAAGTATTGCTGGATCTTACAAACCTATCGGTTGAGGATGCTTTCCATCGATTATGTATTTGGCTGGTGGCAATACTTACTTTCGGGGGAGATTGGGTCATCCAATGTTCTTTTTATTCAGAAGTTGAATTAGAAATATGGATAATAGGATTATGTTAAAGTGGATATGGTATTTTGCTATCTTGGATGACTGAAACTAAGTTAAAAGTTGATGATATTTTACTACACTGACTGTAACCTGTACATATATATATATAATGTGTGTTTTGTAGACTTCCGCTGAAAGAAGACATAAATAAAAAAAATGATAATAAATAAAACATAAAGGAATTAATAATGAATGTTATTTAAAAAAGGGATGTTACAATATGGTATCAGAGCATCAATCAATTCTATAAACCCCTCCGACGAGACAAATACATAATCAGAAGCGCATAAGCCAAAAGGTAAATATAATTATGATTCCCTAACCATTAAATTTTTTTTTTTCAGGAAATTCAAAATGGTAAAAGGATAGAAACAAGTAGATAATAGAGATGAGGTAATAAATCGCTTAACCAGTCTAGTGAAACGACAGTTACAATATTTAGAACGATATATGGGACAAGGAAATTCTCATTTTTCTAATTCAATACATTCGGATGGTGAAAGATTCAAACGACTTAAACCACCTACCTTTGATGGATGCGTCTCTAATCCAACTAGCACGGAAGAATGGATCTGAGCATTAGAAAACATATTTGAATTTGCAAAAATTAATGAAGAGTAAAAAGTTCCATGTGTTATTTACATGTTAACCAATTATGCTCGATATTGGTGGGATATGATGAAAATAGTTAATAATGCAAGAGAAATATCGTTGGAGCAATTCAAAGAATTATTTTATGAAAAATATTTTAACTACACCACAAGAACCAGCAAATTAATAGATTTTGTACAACTACAGCAGACTAAAACAATGGCGGAATATGTTCGTAAGTTTGAGTCTTTATCTTGTTTTGGTACACATTTAATAAGTACATCAGTTCATACAAAGTCTCAGAGCTGATGTGTATAGAGGAGTAAAAATATCAGGTGCTCAAGGAGTATCTTATTCAGCAGTAGTAATAAAAGCTCTTGAGGTAGAAGAAGTAGAAATTTTATATGCAAAATAAAGAAATATGGGACAAAACAGTATGGGAGGCACAAATAGATTTATTCAGGGCGAAAATCAACAAGGAAAAGGAAAACAAATTCAGGAAGCATCCACAGATATCAAACACAAAAAATCTCTGACGAATCAATGTCCGAAATGTAAAAAAAAACTCATTATGGGGAATGTAATGCAGGAACTGGATAATGTTATAAATATAATGAATTTGGACATGTTGCTCGAGAATGCCCAACCTTGGCAAATGATCAGAAAAAAACTACACCAATATTATTTTCTTTTCTTAAATCTAAGGAGGTGGAAGTACTGGCTGTGGTGACATTTATTATTTCTATTGGTGGTATGGCAGCTTATACCTTAATAGACTCAAAAGCTACTCATTCATTTGCATCATCTATGTTTAGTACTAAACTCAAATATTTACCTGAAAATGTTGAGTATGATTACAATGTGATATTACCATCTGGAGAATATTTATATGTCAAGCATGTTTTTAGAGATTGTACAGTAACTATAGAAAACAAACATCCATATGCAAATCTTATAGTGATAGACATGCAAGGATATGATGTTATCTTGGGAATGGATTGGTTATTTAAAAACTTTGCCACCATAAATTGTAGAAACAAGACAGTTCGATTTCAACCCCCGGATAGTGAAGAATTTACTTTTCAAGACATGTTAAGTAATTCTAAAACATCTGTTATTACAACTTTAGAAGCACAAAGATTGATAAAAAAAAAATGGATGTTCTAGTTTCCTATCCAGTGTAGTTGATATGAGTATACTCAAAGATAAAAATTTAAGTGAGATTTCTATAATACATGATTTCTCTAATCTCCTTTTAGACGATTTATTAGGATTACCTCCAGATAGAGAAATTGAATTTGTCATTGATGTATACCCTGGTAGTACTCCCATATCTAAAAATCCATACAGGATGTCTCCGGTAGAATTAAAGGAACTAAAAGCACAATTACAAGATTTATTACAAAAGGGTCGTATAAGACCTAGTTTCTCGCTATGGGGAGCACTGGTACTATTTATAAAAAAGAAGGATGGATCGTTACGAATGTGTATTGATTATCGGGAGTTAAATAAGGTTATGATAAAAAAATAAGTATCAATTACCAAGAATTGATTATTTATTGAATCAGTTACAGGGTGCAAAGGCGTTCTCTAAAATTGATTTAAGATCGGGTTATTACCAACTAATAGTAAAGAATGAAGACATTCCAAAGAGTGTGTTTAGAACTCAGTATGGTCATTATGAATTTTAAGTTATGTCTTTTGGTCTTACTAATGCCCTTGCAGCTTTCATGAATTAATGAACCGAGTGTTTCAAGAGTTTCTCGATAAGTTTATCCTTATTTTTATCAATGACATATTAATTTATTCTCAAACAAAAGAAGAACACGATGAACATTTAAGGATTACTTTGTCTATCTTAAAGGCACACTAGCTATATCCAAAATTTTCTAAATGTGAATTTTGGCTCGACAGAGTTAATTTTTGAGGTCATATTATATCTTATGATGGAATTTCTGTGG
This sequence comes from Begonia loranthoides, assembly GCA_022433065.1. Lineage (NCBI taxonomy): Eukaryota > Viridiplantae > Streptophyta > Magnoliopsida > Cucurbitales > Begoniaceae > Begonia > Begonia loranthoides. Next base: position 14,716 of record JAJTVF010005539.1, read on the forward strand.
ACTCAATCAAGATTAGAGTAGTATTGGAATGGTCACAACCAAGAAACATTTGTGAGGTGCACAGTTTCCTTGGTTTAGCAGGATACTACTAATGATTTATTAAAGGATTTTCAAAAATTTCACTACCTTTAATTAGATTAACAATAAAGGATATGAAATTTTGGTGGCCGAACAACTGTGGGAATTATTTTCAAGAACTTAAACAAAGATTAACAAATGCACTTGTTTTAGCACTGCCAACTGAAAGCGAAAAATAATGTAGGTTTGAGATGTGTCCTTATGCAAGAAGGAAAGGTAATTACATATGCCTCTAAACAATTGAAAAATTATTAACAGAATCACCCAACCCATGATTTCGAATTTGTTGCAGTTGTATTTGCACTTAAAATTTGGAGACATTATTTCTATGGTCAATAGTGTGAGATATTTATTGATCAAAAAAGTTTAAAGTATCTGTTCACTCCAAAGAAATTAAATATGAGGCAAAGAATATGGTTGGAATTAGTAAAAGATTATGATTGTGATATCAAATATCACCCGGGAAAAACAAATGTGGTAGCTATTGCCTTGAGCTGAAAGTCAGGGATTGTAAATCAGTTTCCCATGGTAGTACTCCAAAAATTGAAAAAAGAACTTGAAAGTTTCAATTTGGAAATGATTTCGACGCAGTTTGAATTAATAGTTAATGTATAACCAATGATATTGGAAAAGATAAAAAAAAGCTCAAGATATGAATCCAGAATGTAAAACCATTAGGACAACAAGAATGTCAGAAGAAACTTCAGATTTTAAAGAATCTAAAGATGGGATAATAAAATGTATAGGTCGATGCTATATTCTGGAAGAAATGGATTTACGCAGAGAGATTTTAACAGAAGCACACTCTTCTACTACGACTGTACACCCTGGAAACACTAAACTGTATAGAGACATAAGACAACATTATTGGTGGCTAAACCTTAAAAAGGACGTTGATAAATATGTAGAGTTATGTGTAACTTGTCAACAGGTTAAAGCAGAACATCAAAGACCCTCTGGAACTTTACAACCTTTACCAATTCTTCAATGGAAATGGGAACAAATACCTCTGGATTTTGTAATTGGATTACCCAAAACCACAAAGTATATGACTCCATATGGGTAATCATTGATAGATTGACCAAAGGTGCCCATTTCCTACCAATAAAGAAGACAAATTCCATGGATTAATACGTTGAGCTAAAAGTTCAAGAAATCATAAGATAACATGGTATACCTGTATCCATTGTGTTAGACAAGGATTCACGATTTACTTCAAATTTTTGGAAGAATTTAAATAAAGCTATGGGTACTAAATTGACCTTTAGCACTGCCTTTCATCCTCAAATGAATGGAAAATATGAAAGAACAATACAAATTCTGAAAGACATGTTGCGAGCATGTGGTTTAGAATTTTAGATCGGTTGGAGTAAAGTGTTGACATTAGTTGAATTTGCTTATAATAATAGTTATCAAGCAACAATTGATATGACACCATATGAAGTGTTATATGGAAGGAAATGCAGGTCCCATTTATATTGGGATGAAGTTGGAGAGGTCAAGCTACTTAGACCAAAAATCATATAACAAATTGCAGATATATAAAAATTATTTGACAAATGATATTAACTGCTCAAAGTCGACATAAGAGTTATGCAGATATTAAACGAAAGGAACTGGAATTTGAAGTATGAGATATGCTATTCTTAAAGGTTTCACTATTTAAGGGAATAATAAGATTTAGAAAAAGAGGAAAACTCTCACCATGATTTGTTGGACCTTTTTCTGTCACGAAAAGAATAGGAAAAGTGGCTTATCGACTTCAACTACCACCCTCATTGGAGAAGATTCATAATGTATTTCACGTATCCATATTGAGAAAATGTATACGGTACTCAATTCATGTGGTCAGACCTATTGAGGTAAATATTGAAACTACTTTAAATTATGAGGTGAGGCGAATCCGTATCCTGGATACCTAAATCAAGGAATTAAGAAATAAAAAAATTCCATTGGTAAAAGTCTTGTGAAACAATTATGTAGTCGAAGAGGCAACATGTGAAAAAGAACAGGATATGAAGATATTACATTCAAAAAATTTTGAATAAACAAATTTTGAGGACAAAATTTTTTTGAACGAAGGGAGAATGTAATATCTGAAAACCTTGTAATATTATAAGTTAGTTGAAATATTGTTTAAAATAAGAATTTAAAAGTTCTTGATGTGTACAAGGAAGCTATGGAAACAATGTTGTAGTAAAAAAAATGCAATCTAATTTACTAAATCTTTGGTAATGATTACACCTAAAATCTTAATTGTAGAGGAAGTGTCACCAATAGGAAGCAAAACATGTAGAGGAAATGGATAGATATGAACCAAATGTTGACAGCTGACCTTTCTATCTCTTCTTCCTTCAACTATAAAAAGGGGAGGTTTTGTATATTAACCTAGAGGTAAGTGGAAAGTTTAGATTTCTCTATTTCTTTTAACATATTTTTGTTAAATAGTACGTAACAAATATACGTTTTACTTTTAAAGTTGCATCATAGGTTTTGTTTTATATATTGTATAAATTATCATTAGTTATTTGTTTTAAAATGATTCTCTATTTTGTTATTATCCATGCATAAGAAAGATAAAGGAAGAAGGAAAATATGCGTTAAAGGGTTGTAGTGGCTGGGAAAGGAACGGCTGTCCGAAAGAGGTGGACTAGAGGTTGCCAAAAATCCTTTTCCCTACACTGTGCCACACAATCTGACTGAAAGTAAAAAAACAAAGAAATGAAAATTTTACATGTGCATGATTTTTTGTATATGTTATTTCTTGTTACTTACCGAGTTTAGACTCACGAAATAAACCTATGATGTAAGAGATTTTCATGATGAGAACGCAAGTATGGCTGGATCTCACAAACATATCGGTTGAGGATGTTTTCCAACGATTATGTATTTGGCTGGTGGCAATACTTACTTTTGGGGGAGATTGGGTCATTCAATGTTCTTTATGTTCAGGAGTTGAATTAGAAATATGGATAATATTGATATGTTAAAGTGGATAGGGTATTTTGCTATCTTGAATGATTGTAACTTAGTTAAAAGTTGTTGATATTTTACTACACTAATTGTAACTCGTACATATATATATATATATATATATATATATATATATATATTGTGTGTTTTGCATACTTCCGCTGAAAGAAGACATAAATAAAAAGGAGATAATAAATAAAACATAAATATATATATATATTGTGTGTTTTGCTTACTTCCGCTGAAAGAAGACATAAATAAAAAGGAGATAATAAATAAAACATAAATATATATATATATTGTGTGTTTTGCTTACTTCCGCTGAAAGAAGACATAAATAAAAAGGAGATAATAAATAAA